>JAASFZ010000281.1:0-22738 GCA_023334075.1 Globisporangium nunn | reverse complement strand
TCCTGCTCCGTCGACGAAGACTGTGGCCTCAACTTCTCCTTCGTCGCTTGACACCACTGACACCGTGGCACCAACACCCACATCGACGACCGAGTCCACGGAGTCAGCGACCACGACCTCAGTTGCACCAACCACAACGCCATCTCTCGCGCCGACATCGGTGCCGACTACCGCCGCTTCAGCGCCAGCTGTCGACTCACCGACGCCATCGACCGACGGCACCGTAGAGGCGATGAACTCGCCAAGTTCCACGACGGCGCTAACGACGACGAAGGATTGCGTTGTGCGCCAGTCGCAAGCACAGCAGTCGCAGGACCGTCCGCGCAGTCTGCGAGCCTGAATGCGCTCTCCTTGGTGATTCGATCTGATGTCGGAGGAGTAGGATTGATCGGAACACCTGTATCGTGGATGTCGGCTTTGCATATGAGCGAGTAGGCCCAGAGTGTGCATAACATTCATTCGGATCAGGAAACAAGGGCTCTCGCTGATTGAGAATCTCTGGTCGCCATAGTCTTCTTCAGATCTCGTCGATGTCATCTAGAAGTATTCCGCCAAGTTCACTTCCGAGTCGTGCATCTGGTGGCACGCGTGACATGCGTGATATTAGTTCTGTCCGATGGACCTCGACGTTTGCCAGCCGAAGTGTGGCAAGCACCAGCTCATTGGCGGGGACAAAAGCATGTCGAGTCCCATGTTTCTCTCACTTTCAGTATGATTTCACAAGAATCTCCCCTTAAATCCGGTCTCTTGCGAGGCCCATGCACACGTCACTCATTATCCAATTGCCATCTTTCCCTCTCCACGCACCGCAAGGGGAAGCACGAGCTCCCAAGCCAAGTGATGGACACGTACGTGGTCGTGGGCACCGTGCTGGCGCTCGCGGCCAGCGCTGTGCTCTTTCTGCGCCCCAGGAAGGCGGCAGACGACGCTCGTCTCAAGAGCGAGATGTTGCGCATCGGCGAGCAGATGCGCATGTACCAAAAGCAGCAGTCGGCGGCGCCGGTCGTAGCCGCCGGCAGCAGCGCTACTGGCAAGAGCGGCGCCGCCCGCAAGAACAGCGTGGACGATGACAGCGCTGCGTTCCCGGGTGGCCGCGTCGCAATCCTCTTTGGCTCGCAGACGGGCACGGCGGAGGGCTTCGCCGAGGTGCTCAAGAACGAGGGGCGCAAGCACGGCTTTGCGGCCCACGCGCTCGACCTGGAGGAGTACGACGCCGCGACGCTGCTCTCAACCGAGACGTGCGTCGTGTTTGTGCTCGCGACGTACGGCGAGGGCGACCCGACCGACAACGCCGTCCCCTTCATCAAGTGGATCAAGGGAGTAGACAGCGATACCGGCGACGCGCCGCTCGCGGGCGTCGGATTCACGGTCTTTGGGCTCGGCAACCGCCAGTACGAGCACTACAATGCCATCGGCCGCCTCGTGGACGCGCGCATGGAGCGCCTGGGCGCCAAGCGCGTGTACCACTACGGCGAGGGCGACGACGACGCGTCACTCGACGAGGACTTTGAGGACTGGAAGGAGAAGCTCTGGAAGGAGCTGCGGGCGCAGTTCATCACGGGTGGCGACGACGAGAGCGCACCGCTGGACGGCGAAGATGCCGTCGCTGGTGCCGAGGGTGAGTTGAGCGCGCCAGAACTCGAGTACGCGTGCGAGGAGATCCGCGCGGCGCATGCCGAGCAGCTGCTGGCGCAACGAGCGAGCAGTGGCGGTGACGTGCGCATGAAGTCGTCGACCAAGCACTTCTTTACGGCCAAGAGCGCCAAGGTCGTCGTGAACCGCGAGCTGCGGCAGTCGACCATCGTTGGCTCGACGGTGCACATGGAGCTGGACCTGCGCGACACGGGGATTGACTACGTGACGGCGGACAACCTTGCGGCGCTGCCAGAGAACCTACCGAGCACGGTTGAGCGCCTCGCGCGACGGCTCGGGTACGACCTGGACCAGTGGGTCGAGGTGAAGGCCGTGGGCGACGACACGAAGAACGAGCTGCCGTTCCCGTCACCGTGCACGATCGCGACGATCCTCACGTGCTACCTGGGCATCAACGGCGCGCCGCGCAAGGGCCCGCTCAAGCAGCTGGCATTCTTTGCGCGCGACCCGGCGGAGCGCGCAAAGCTGCTCTTCCTCGCGGGCAAGGAGGGCAAGGACGAGTACCAGAGGTGGATCGTGGACGCTGAACGCTCGTACGTGGACGTGCTTGAGCACTTTGCGTCGGTGCAGCCGCTGCCGCTGGCGGCGCTCGTGCAGCTTGTGCCGTTCCTCGCACCGCGCTACTACACGATCTCGTCGTCGAGCCTCGTGCACCCGCAGCGCGTGCACATCACGGTGAGCGTCATTCACAACTTGAAGCCCGATGGACGCGAGTTCCACGGCGTGTGCTCAACATACCTCGGGAACCTCACGCCGCTGGACTCGCACGGCGACGACAAGAAGAAGAAGAAGCGCGAAAGCCGTCCGGGCGAGCAGGGCGCTAAAACCCCGCGCGTGTGGCCGAACGCGCGCATCTTCATTCGCGCATCGACGTTCCGCCTGCCAAAGGACCCGGCAACTCCGATCATCATGATCGGCCCGGGCACGGGCATCGCGCCGATGCGCGCGTTCCTGCATGAGCGCGCGCATCAGAAGGCGAGCGGCGTGGATGTGGGCGCGTCGATCCTTTTCTTTGGCTGCCGCCGCCGCGACGAAGATTTTATCTACGAGGACGAGCTGCGCACCTTCCAAGAGCAGGGCGTGCTCACACAGCTGCACCTGGCGTTCTCGCGCGAGCAAGAGAAGAAGGTGTACGTGCAGCACCTGCTGGAGCAGAACGGCGCGGCAATCTGGGACCTCGTGCACAACCAGAACGCGCACATTTACGTATGCGGCGCCACTGGCATGGGCAACGACGTGCACCGCGTGCTGCACGAGATCATCGAGCAGGTCGGCGGGCAGTCGAACGCGGCGGCCACAGAGACGCTCAAGGCGCTACAGGACAACCATCGTTACATCCAAGAGCTGTGGGCGTAGTACGTCTGGGCGATTTGCATGATGTGAAACGAAGTAGATGGAGATTTCAAAAGGGAAGTGGAAGATGAGCGAGGAGCAGGCACGTTGCGCTCGATGTGTGCTGACGAATGAATGGACACCAGCGTTGGCGAAGGAAGAAGATGCGAGCGATGAGAAAGCTCAGATGACTCGAGATCGTCGTTATTCAACCCCGCTGCGTTCATTCTCTCGATCGCAGGTTATTACATGCATCAAATCTACTCAGGTATGTGTGCGCTCCGAAATGGAGCGAAGGAACTTGCGAAGCTGAAGCTTAGATATCAAAGTTAATCTGCGGACCCGTGCGGTACGCGAGCCACTCTTCCACGCGCTGCACGCTCGGCGCGACTTCGATATCCACGTCTCCCGGACGCATCACGAGGATCTGCGCCGTGCCCAAGCCGCCGCCTGGAGTTCCAGACAGGATGACGACGAACACGACGCGACCGTCGGTTGGCCGCGGCATCACGGGTTTCGTGCCACGCGAGCCCTTGAACGAGTAGATCGTGCTCGTGAGCATCTCCTTGTTCTCGGGGATGATCTCGGCCACGTCGAGCTCGCCGCAGCCACCAACTTCACCCATACCGCGGCAGTTGCAGTCGTATTGCGCGCTACGCACGATCTGACCATTGAGCAGCCAGATCGCCGGCAGATCCTTTCCTCCGGCAGGTGCGTGCGGCATCTGAGCCTTCACCATGAAGATCTTATGGTTGCCACTCCAGCCTTCATACGCGACGCCGCGCTTAAACGCGCCGTTCGCCATGCTTGAGGCCGAGGTCCCCGACATGACGTTAATATCGACATTGTCTGCGAGCACGCCGTTGAACGCCGTCGTCGAGTTCGCGGCCGAGGTGCCGTCTGCGGTTGCGAAGCTCTGGCTGTTGCCGTGGCACATGGAGAACTCGCCGCTCTTTGCCTTGTCGCCCTTGTTGTTGAGGAACACCATGTTATCCATCGCGTTGCCGTTCTTGTGCGAGTACGACGACACTTTGCTCCACTGCTGCCCTGAGTTGCTTTTGGTGAATACAGCGATGTCGTCGATCTCGAGTGGTCCACGGAGTGCAAGTGTGAGGTCTTCGTCGAATGGCGCGATCGGTCCGCTGACTTTTGTCGAGACCGTCTTGCACGTGCCACTGGAGGCATCGTTGCCAGCGCACTGCATGTCGGTGACCATGTCATAAGCGCCTTGACCGCCCACGCCTGTGATGGTGACCGAGGAGAGTGGTGCAGCGAAGATGTTGCTTGTGACGAACGGAGTTGCAGTTGGAGAAGGAGTCGAGGTCGTGGACACTGGAGCCGGTGTCGCGTCCGATGCAATTGTTGAGTAGACCGTCGGATCAGCCTTCTTGCTCGTCGGCACCACAGGGTCAGGAGCAGTGCCGCAGTTGGACGGTACAGGAGCCGGAGTAGCCGCTGGTGTGATCGGGATACCCATGACCATCGTAGATATCTCGTTGGGATCCTCTTCGCCCTGCACTGTGGGTTCGCCGGCTTTGCCGTCCGCTTCGACGATCACATCGAAGCACGACGAGTACGCCTCATGCATCTCACTCCCGCCCTCTGGCTTGGTCAACGGCCAGTACCACACCATCGGAAACGTGCCGGACTTGGTGTCTGATGGGATTACGAAGCTTCCGACGCAAGGCTTGTAATCCCCAGCTCGCCCGGAAGTGACCGTCCCGCCCGCAAAGTTCCCGTCGACGTACGTTTCGCCGCAGTTGCCGTCATCAAAGTCCTGGAGTCCACTAACCAAGCGCTCCGGTGTGAGCTGGCTAGGCCGCTCAAGTTCGACACCCGGGCTTCCGCTCCAGTACACCCCATGCTTGGTTCCGAGCCCTTGCTTGTCTTTCACGACGTGTCCGTTCGAAAAGTACGCGAAATAGAGCTTGTCGCCGGGCTTCGCTTTCACAGCTGTGCGCCAGCCGTTGTAATTGGCCTCGTTCGCGCGGTACTGACACACTGGCGCGTCACTTTTGATGTCTGCAGGCAGCAGCTTGTGTGTGAAGTCCGTTCCGATGGATGCGACGCCACGACCGGGAAAGTTGTAGGCATATCCCTCGCAGACGCCGTGGCCCGCGGCGCCGGTCAGCACCCACCGCTCGCTATGGGTGTACACGACATCGTAGCTGTGATCGATGCAGTCGACCCAGCTGTGCGCATTGACCTGGAGGGTGTGGTGATACACCGCGAATGCGGCAGCGACTGCGAACTTCCCCACACGCATCTTCTTGACGTCCTTGGAACACGCGTGCGAGACGAATGCTGAAAGGCTGGAGAGAGGCCTGTGAACCAGGAGGAAGAACCGGGAATGGCGTCTCGAGTTGCAGCAGCGGAAGTCGGGCTTACTTGATGTGCACTGGGAAGTACCGATGTGATTAGAAACTGGAAATGACGTGTGGCTAACGAGGTTTCTTGGTACCAGCACGTCTTTGAGCCATCTCATGTCGTTTTGCGGCGTTTCGCAGCGTTTCACCTGCTTCATCTCATGTGCTGGAGTGTGCACGGAACATGTGCATTGAGTGAACGGAAGGCGGGATTCATTCAACTCCAAGACGATCAAGTGTACTTTGGCATGGACGACGTACATCCAGGACTTCCAGCACGTCATCGAGAGATTGAAGAGTGGCCACACGCTTTGTCAGGTCGCCTTCGACCAGAGATGGTGGCGAACTGGTGGTGGTACTGGCCGATTTGCGATCCAAAATCGGCGAGATCTCCAACACGAGCCCCGGAAAGTGCCGGAAGCCGCTCCAGATGTCCACGATGGCATAGCATGCGCCAGGTTGAGTCGAACGAATCCGATATCCTCGTCGTATTCGATGAAGCGACGGTGATGGCGAGACACTGACTTGATCGGATTCCTGCTCGGAAAGTTCGGCTGCAGCTTCGAAGATGTGATACTCGGGAAAGTCACTCTCAAGAGGTTGCAGGGTTTTCCATTTGCTGGTGATATTGCTGGTGATACAGGAATGGTCGGGTGGAGAAGGCGGGTCGATCTCGTTTATCAGCGACGCAATTGAGATCGCACGGACGCTGCTCGTTCGTTCTTGACCTACTGCCACTGGCTGGAGATGCTTCTTTAACAGCCTGCACACAGGAACGTGAAGCGCACTCGGAAGTCCATTTTTCACTTGCAAACTGTAGTCTTTGTCCGCCGAACCAATTGCAAAGAGATGTCTTGCAATCGCCACGATATCAGACTCGGGAATCACGAGACGAAACCTTGACTGTGTCTCTGGCTCCTCCATGGTGATATCCAGCATGAGCTCCACGTCCCATATCTCTTGAATTCGCGTGCAATAGAAGCTATCAGCGACACGCACGATGCAGCGGTGGTCTAGTACGCTCTCAGTGGCGTCGTCTTGGTTCCAGAACGGTTGCTCACGACGGATATCGACTATGGATTGGAACTCCTCGTTGTCTTGCTTTGCTATGCCAGTGTTATCCAGTCGAGATGGCGAAGACACATCATCTTGATTCGTCAGAGTGGCGCTGGTACTCGTGTTGGCTAGGGTCAGCTTAAGATTCACAACGTTCTCGTTTTTTGCCTGGTTGTCATTTGCATGCCGGTTTGCCACGACAGTCAACTTCGAGAGTAGCGGTTCCAAGAGCTCTTCGTGGATACCAAACATCTCGTTCTCGTCTCCATTGCTTCGCCTACTTGTCGCGACGCTCTCACTCGGGCGATAGCTTCCAAGATGGGGACATATCCCAAGAAGTAGCTGGCAGTCGACTGTCAGCGATAACTCTGCGCCACAACAGTCGTCTCCGCAATTTTGACTGCCATCTACATCCAGAATGAGCGCTCGGATCTCCAACCACCACAGCTCCGATGTTGATGCCTCGTACACTTCATTCACCAAAATTTCTGTCAAAACGCCGCTGGCCATTCCTTTGAAGTTGTTTTCAGGTTCGCTGAGAGTGAGACGGCGAGTTGTACGCAGGAGACTCACTTCTCGTCGCTCACTGCCATTATTGCCTCCAGTGATGCCCTGGGGTGTTGTCATGGGGATCTCTGTGATTACGAGATGGCCGTTCTTGTAGCCTGCGTGGATACGAGCAATCAAGATCTCGGCCAGCTCTGTCAACCTCTCTCGCTTTCGGTTGGTGAAGCGAGCCAGGTAGTTCTCGTGGTCGGGCACAAGACGTTGGATGTCCCGCAGCTGGAAGGTCAAGAAGTCGTCCTGAGCGGTCTGTGCTTCGTAGCAGACAAAGTGCATCCGAAATGCATCGTTCCCGAATGCGTCGACACTTGCTGGAGAATCGTGACGACTCTGCTTCGCTGTAGGTACTCGCTCATCTTCGTACAAGATCTGGACAAGCAAGAACTGACCGGTGACGACCTTTGTGCCGTAGAAAAGAGGAGTTGCTCGCTGCAGAATGCCTGGCACTCCACCGTCGGAAGCAAGCGAGTGATACTTTAGCGCGCTACTGGATAGAATCTGTTCGAGTTGAAGTTGCTGCGCTTCGCATTCCGCCTCGAGGTTCGAGACCTGCAGTTGCGCTTTGCGCATGTTTTGCTCTGCGACGAGCGCGCGCGTGTGCAGCGCCTCCATCTTTTGATGCAGTGCCTCTTTGCCCAGTTTCTGGACCACGTTCTTCACGCGATTCTGTAGCTCTTTCCTGCGGTGATCAGAAAGGAGCTGGTTCGTTTGCTGCTGAATCTGCTCGAGCACAATCTTCTTATGGATCTGTTCGCGCTCAAATTCGATCTGGGTACTTGCGAGTTCGTCAGCTGCGCATTTGAATGCCGCGTTCGCTTCGTGAAGCTGTTTCGCCAGCTTCTGGCTCGCTTCCTGCTCCAGTACCAGTTTGGCTGTCAGTGTGCTAATCATCGCGCGATCCTCTTCGTGCTGCTGAGCCAGTCGAGCGTGGCTCTCGACCATCGCGTCCTTCGTCGCAGCGAGCGTGCGCTCCAGTTCGAATACTTTGACGCGATACGAGGCCTCTAGTGCAGTCAGCTTCTGCAGTGCCTCGAGAACTGACATGCCGGTCCCGGGTGCAGACTCGGAGGGTGATTGATGGGTAGGGAAGTTCTCTTCGCTGCTCTCTGAGACCTCCCACGCGCCCTCGACTGACCGCTGCACACTGCGTGCTGCGACGTCAAGCGCTTCGTCCCGTTCGCGCCGGGCAACTGCAAGTTCGCTCTCGAGCCGGCTCACGCGTTCTCGCAGTGCCTTGGTCTCGGTGTACTTACGCTGCATCTTGCGATGGTACGTGTCCTTGTCAATCGTCTTGGGCTTCGTCCGCTCGGCATATTCCTGCCACAGCTGCGCGACGACCTCCGGATCTGGCGCCTTCGCGTCGTCTTCGCTCTCTTTCGCTCCGTTCGCTGGTATCTCATCGTACGCTACTGCACATGAGTGCAATGGGCCATTGCTATAGCTATTGGATGCAGCAACTGTAGTTATAGCTGTAGCTGCCGCCGCAGCGATCGCGCGCGTCCGGAAACTCGGCGACGCCGTCAGCGGCCCACCGCTCTGCTGGTTGCCGTCGCCTTTACTGGGTCGTCGCGGCGCCGACGGCGGCACTGGGATCGCTGCGCTCGACGGTGACAACGTGGTGGGCGGCGCCCTTGGCCCATGCAGCTGAATCTCATCGTCCTCTCGCTCCTGGCGCTCCTCGTCGTCTGCGCCGTGCATCAACTGACTCTCGGAAGAGGCGAGCGCCGGGAAGACGACGCTGGATGGCTCGCGGTGGTGGTGGTGGTGGTGGTGGTGGCGCGCGGCACCGTTCGCGCGCCAGCCCCCGCCCTTTTGGAGCGGCTGGATGCCGCGGTAGCCGGTCGGCAGCAGCTGCACGAGCGGCGAGAGCGCGGGCTTCTCGCGGCGCGGCGGCGAGTCCGTCATGGCGCTCCGGAATCGCAGAGTGGTGGTCTTGCCCTCGTGTCTCCTCAAGCTCACTTGCATTGGGTGGGACACATCGAATCGGCCCCAAGCGTCACTAACTACCAAAAACAAGGAATAAGTGCGAGCATGACTGACAGCAGCGGCGCGCTGCTGCGCGAACTGCAGCGCCAGTGCGACGCGCTGCTGGCAGCGGCGTCTGACGCGCCGGTGCCCGCGGACATCGCGGTGCAGCTGCCACGCTTTCCGGGCGACGCACTTGCGCGGCTCGAATGGACGAGCGCGACGGTCGCGCGCCGCCAGTTCCTCCCGCTCGCGCGGCTGCTGCTGTCATGGACCAGCACGCCACCGGGCTCCTGCACGAACTCTCGCAGTCTAGTAGTCTGGCTCAGCGCACACCTTCTCATTGGCGCGCTTGAGGCGCTCAGCAGCCGTGATGAGCACCACCAGCTTGTCGACGCCGCGGCGCTGGATGCAGTGCTCGCGCTGGTACTCGACCGGAGCTTCCAAGTGCTGCGCGACGTGTCACAGCAACGCCATGCGTTGGGACTCATAGGCGACAGTGCATCAGAGAGCAGCAGCACGCTCGGATTTTTCGCGTTCAAGGCGACACCGGCGGCGCGACCTGCGCACTCCGCAGACACCGTCCTGCTCGACAGTGTGGCGACCAAGTGGCGCAGCGTGCTCGCGTGGGTGGCGAAAGTGTACTCAGCCGCGCTAGTGCGCATGCGGCTGCAGCGCGAAGTGACGCGATGGACAACAGAACAGAGCGGAGCCAAGCCTGCTGCTAGCCAGCAGCTCCCGCTCGTCAGCCATCTTGCGGAGCTGCAGCTTGGCATCAGTTCCGCGCGCAGCAACAGCACATTCGCTCGCAACTTGCTGGGCGATGTACTGTCGTCGTCTTCCTCGGGGACGCTGTTCACCCATCGACTGAAAGACGGCGCATTACTGCTCAAGACCCTGCATCCGCTGCTTCAGAAACCGACCAGAGCGGCGATTCGTGTCGAAACCTTCGCTCTTGTTGCTGCGATCTTGAAGCGAGAGCTACTTCTGATGGACGAGACAACCGCTGCTCTGCTGTACACGACGGCACACGTGAGCGAGTGGAACAGTTGCCTATGCGATATGCACGCACTGGCAATGAAATGCGCGACGAAGAAAGAGTTCGTCGCGGTCGGATGGGAGCTGCGGATCGCCGTGCTCTCCTCACTGCCAAACGACATCTTTGCACGGTACTGGAAAGATGACGTACACGCGCTGCTGCGCCTGCGATACCAGCACAACAAAGACGGCTCGAACGGGAAAGTCGCTGCTGCGACGCTCGAGTGCATCGGGTTCTGCTTAGTGCAGATGCTGCAGCGGCATTTCCTCGTTGATCGCACCGTGCCAACAGATCTTGACTGCATGGAGGTCATCAACACGACGCAGGCATGGTGTTTCTTCTCACTTCAGAAGCAAAAATCGCTGCACAAGTTCAAGATGCATGTGCTTCCGTCACTTGTGCGTGTGTCGCTCGGTATTGGGGCGTACAACATGACATACGCGGTGCAGAGCCACCTCCGACGACTGTTCATGGAAGCAGAGAGTATCTTTGACGAGAAGAAGCTCGTGGGGTTAGAATCGTTGCTTGCGATCTATCGCCATTGCTATGGCGGAACCCGACAAGAGAATGGAGAGTCTGCGCGTTGTCGCTCAGGAGCGATACTCGACCTGGACAAGAAGATTTTGGAGACGAATAGTCGCACCCTCGGAGAAATCGTTGGACACATCCTGATCGAGTGCAACTCGAATCTTGGCCACGAGCTACTCATTGACACAATCGGAGCGTCATGTACGGCTCTGATCGGAGGAAGCGGGAATATGAACAGCAGTGCGCCGCTTGCGCAATCATCGACATCATCAACACTCGCTTCACGCTTCCTGAGAGACGACTTCAAGCGATCTCTCGCGATCCAAACATTTGGTGCAGCCTTACAGAGCTTGGAATTCATGTACGAGGCACTGGAGTTGAGTGACGACCAAAAGATGCTGCTGATCGCGAAAGCGAGTATTCACACCGATGTTTACGTGCGTGAATGTGCGAGTCAAGCGCTCCACTCTATCGTCACAAGTCGGGGCAAGTACCAGGCAGCTACTGTGTTTCGAGGACTGACCGACTTTCTTCTCCGAATGACTGGGAACCAACCAAGCAAGAATGACATTGAAGCGTGCGTCATCTTGACGAAACTACTTGGATCTCTGCTGCGAGCCGCTATCGAGGCGTTCGCAACAGAAGCACGCTTGAGCTGGGAGAACGAAAAAGTCAAAGATGAGTCCCTGCTTCAAGTGGAGGCAGTTTGCGTGTTTCTACTCTCCAACGACGACGAGATCCTGTGCGGCTGTGTCATAGACACCCTTGCGATTGTTCGCTCAGGATGTACCACCACAGACAGAAAATCGAGCCGCGAGAGCACAGCAACAAGAAGCGCACCACAGCATCTTGTGGGAATGAGATCAAATGCAGGACGACTCTGCGTGTTGGATGTCGTGGAATCGACAGAATCTGAGCTGCAAACCAAGTTCTTCTCGTTTCTGCCAGACCACGAGCTTCGCCGCATCGCTGGGAATGCTGAAAGCGTGCCGTTCTTCAGGCATTTGGCAGCGGACACGCAGTACTCGCGCCGCAGTTTTCGGTGGTCGATGTGTCTGTCGATGCTCTATGAGCACCTTGCACATTATATGCCGGAAGTGACCGTATACATCTGGTCCGATGTGAATGACAAGATCCTCAAGACTGAACCAATGATTCCCTCGTCATCTGGTGAGAGTGAGGCGACCAGCGATGTTGCACGATGGCGAAACTTGTCTATTCTAGCGACAGTCTCGGCTTGCTCAAGTTTTTCTGGCAGAAACATGCACACAATAAGTGCTATACACCCTCGCGACGGAGTGTTTCGAAGCGAGCTTGATTCACAGTCGCTGCCTGAAAACAGCTCCATTCAGAGTGTTATCTCAGCCTCCGCGGTCACCTCTCTGCTGAAGCGCCTCGCTCGATACCTAAGAAGCCCCTCAATGACGCAGCGAAAGTCAGCGATTCTGGCACTCGGGAGCACGAATCCATCCTTCCTACCAGTTTTGATCGAGGTTCTGGCAAAATATGAAGTCGAGGCATTCGAGTCAAAGTCTCCAGAGAGTACATCGATCGGAGAAGTCACTCGAGCATCTCATTGTGATGGCGGTAATTCTATCCCGGCCGCGGCACATGGTGGACTTTGGAAACAGCCGCGTTTGAACAAGGTGAAAAGCTCGGCGAGGCTGTTTGGGTCTGCACTACTCCAATGGGCTATTGGACGTTGCTACCGCCTGCTTCTTGAGCGCCTGCTGCGGCTTGTTCAGCAGCACGGCGATCCAGACGGCGAACCTGCTTGCAAATCACCTGCTTCATTGGGGAGCTTGGGAAGCTTTCTCCAGTCTGCACGTAGCGTTTTGGAAAAAATAAGCACGGGTCTGGAGAAGCATGGGCGAGCGCAAACGTTAGATGCTGTCAGGTTCATGACACAGCAGGACTTTTGCTTGAGTATGCGGACAATCGTTCAATTCGATCGAGAGAAGCGACTGAGCGGAGCACCAGATGCGGACATGAAGTCATCAATAGGCACAAGCATGGCACGAGGAGATCACGAGACGTCAACATCTAGCTTCCGATCCGAGTGCAACTTGTTTCCATCTCATGTTCGAGAGAATCTGTTTTGCATTATGGCGAGCTGGTGCGAGCCTATCGGAGCACTTGTAGTTCCTGCACTTGCGGCCAATGTGGATTCAACAGGTTTCATCTTTTTCACATCTCCATACTGGAAAGTATGGATGCAACACTGTGATGTCTTTGGCGACCGCGTGGGTGAGGATCTTGTCATTTCTTCTCATTGGTGTGATGAAGACGATATCTCGAGTTTGGTGGCGGCGTCAGTGTCAGTCGAGGCTACCAGCACATCCAAGAGTAACAACGGGCAACAACTTGTCACAGTTCTCCAGCGATACTTTTTGTGTCAGACGGCGTTTGCAGCGATGGCAGCGATGGTAGACTGCAGCAGTATGATCTTCTCGCCACCGATTTCATCGGACTCGTTGATGTTCCGGTGGCTTGATGAGTGTTTTTGCGTGCAATCCAAGTCTTCAGAAGGTGGAGAAGCACCAGCAGAGTCTCCGCACTTCGGACCACTACAACGAATTTGCTCCCGCACACTTCAAGTGCTGCTGGTTCAGGATTTTGGTGCATTTAGTCCAATTTGCATCGAGAAGGCACTCTTTACGCATGCACAAGGAGACAAGTTTGTTATGGCAAAACACTACTTTGCCGTGATCAGCGATACGATGGCGAGAATGAGAGATATTCGGCAACCTGCCATTGGCGATGATAAAAGTGAAGCGAGAAGGCTCAGTGAGACTTTACAGCCGCTCACCTCGCAGCTACTCGTTCAATTCTTTCATGCCGCACTTCTCCATGTCGGTGTGGAGGATAGCGAGATGCACCGTGTCAAGGCGCTCAGCTTCATTAAGTGTCTGCTCGAGTGCTCAGCCACAGCCTTGAACGGAGACGTGCTGGTTGACGCTCTCGCTCAGCAGCATGGAATGAGCTCAAGTGGATTGAAGTGCCTCCCAGTGTTGCTTACACAAACGGCAAATCGTCTCCAGATAGCTGTGTCATCTCTTCTGGCGCCGAACTTCCCCATGCATGCGGTACGCATGTGTTCGACGTTTATGCGCTTTATCGCGTACTGCGACTTGCCTCAGCAGCGCAAACTATTTGCTGCCGTGCTGCCTTGGTTGGCCGAAGTCTGCTTGCTAACCTCAACCAAGAACCTGCCATCTACGCAAAGTGAAGACAGCGCTCAGCTGCTCAGTATCCTGTTTCGTCTTACGAGGAACCTCAGCGCTTTGTGCTCTATTGAGCTGGAGCATGCCTGGCAAACGCTCGGATTCACAGCACACAACCTTGACTCAGCTGACGCTTCCGAAAACACAAGTCCGATGACAAATCTGCCCGCAATACTTTCATTCCTCTTTTACCAAAGAGGTACTGCGATTCAGTTGGCGACATCAAGGACGGTGATGTGGTGGCTCAGCAGGTGGCAAGGCGCAGTATTTGATTGTGTTGCTGGTCTATTGGACATCGTTACGGTGCAGAGGCGGCGAAACGCTCATTTGGAGCCAGGTGTTTATATCGCCAATACCGAGAATCAGCGGAACTCCGGTATCTTGGAAAACGTGACTACAGCAAAACTGATCACTTCACCGCTCAGCGACGCTGCCGTCGTTCTCACTCTCTTGGCAGATAGCAGCTGTAATCTGCAGCTTAGTCAGATTCAAGATGCTACTGCTACCAGTGATATGGCTCTTCAAATCGTGCACCTCGCACTTCTGATGCTTTTCTGCACTATCAATCTGCTATCTGGAGACTCGCGAGCTCATAGTTCTCCCTGTGCAAACTTCCTTGAGAGTGCAAACTCGGAGATATTCGACAGCATTGCGCACGACTGCATTCTCGTGCTTCGGAACGTGCTGCCGTGGCTACAAGTGAGTGGGATGTCGCTTGACCATTTGATCCACCAGCTGTCTCAGCTAATGGAGGGTACACACACTGCAGGATTGCAGAGCAAGATCCAAGAGGCGAACGAAGGAAAGGTCGAGTGCGATCATCGTGCGAAGCTATCCAAGTTCGGAAACGTTATCTCGATTTTTGCTCAGACCAGCCTCCAGCCACCTGATGTCGCTCTTTGGAGTGAAGAGTGCGTGAAAGAGTTTGCGATGGCAATTTCGCTCTTCAGCGCAAACTCAAGGGCTGCAACATCACAGGAAACATCACTATTGCAGCAACCGAACTCGATGGACAGCACAAGGTTGCAAAACAACTTGTGTCTTCGTTTTGCACTGCGGATGCATCGCCACCTCGCCGCCCCATTTCACGGAGATGTTTTCCTGGTGTTGACCGAGCTACTGCATCACTCCCTCGACGAGCAGATTCGCGCTCCATTCGCAGCCCAAGAGCTGGTCCGCGAATGTCTTCTCACGCTCAAAGCTATGGTGGCACTTATGCCAACATCGCAACTTGTGCTCTACCCGCAAATTCTGTGGGTTTGCATAGCGTTGCTCAACCACTGTAAGCCTTCAGTCGCGCATCATAGAGCTGTTGTTGCTCTCCTTTTCGAGATTTTGAACAAGCCACATTTCTTCACGAACGTCGTCTTGCAAGACGTGCTGGTGTGCAAGCGACCGCAGCACTGGTCGAAAGCGCAGAGCTCGATACTCCGAGCGATTGCACTCAACATGTTTTACATGACTGATGATAATGACGGCGACATCGACGACATGACCATTCACGACCAAAGATTGGAAACAGTGATGACTGCCACGATATTTTCGTGTCCAATCTTGATAGCGGATGAAAGCGAGCATGCGGTGATCTGCACCATAGCGTTGATGCCATATCTGACCGCTGAAGATGCTGAATATCCTGACGCGGTGCCACTGGAACAATTGGTTCAAATTGCCACGGATCTGCGCAACCTCTGGTCAGATATCGACGGTGAAGAAGCGAAAGAACTGCGTGACTACTTCGAAAACTCATACACAACTCGCTCGGTGCCGGCCAGCAAAACGGTTCAACAGTCGTTCGCTTCCAGATTTGTCGCTTATCTACGCCGCTGTCTGAACGCGAATCCAAGTTTTGACGGGGCGTGTGTTTGTGTCGAGGTTCTCGTTGCTGCCGCTGAGAGTGGACAGCGCAGATCAGGAGACATATCTACTTGCGAATTGCGGCGACGTCTCGCCAGCGCGTCCTTGTTTCTACTGCAGGAGCTTCTGGTAGAGATGGAGAGCTGTCAACTCGCGTGGCGAATGCCTTCAGGATTAGTTGCGTCTCTCACCGAGCTAGTTCAGGAACCGCGGGATGATGCACAGTGGCGGGCTCGCGTGGCGATCCTGAGCTACCTGGACATGGCGATCTCCCAAAGTGCTGGGATTCCGTCCAACCCTCCAAGCTCCTCTGCAATCACATCGGAGTTGGCTGTCTCGACTGGAGTGGATGTGTCGCGTGTTACCGAAGTACCGCCGATCTGTGCAAAGCCTGAAACACCGATGTCAAACAAAAAGGAGACTCTCCAGACAGCTCGTAAGTTCTTCGGTCTCATGACCGGGCGATCGAGCAGCAGCCGCAGTCCCAAGCCAATTGTGAACGCGAACAGCGGTCGCTCCAACAACAACAACAACAACAACAACAACAACAACAACAGCGACGGCAATCAATGCAACAGCAGCAGCAGCAGCAGCAGCAGCAGTAGCATTCTCACCGGGAGCCACCCAATCGCCGAGGTTTCTCATGATCCATCCGCAGCAGCAGTCAACCCGACAGCATCCGCCCACCCGCTCGAGAAAACGAACGATCCGAACGACGACGGTGATGACTCGCATCCGCTGCCTTCACCAACCCCGGCATGGCGCACCCGCAAGTTTTTCTGATAAACATGCATCAAGCTTTTGTCTTGTTTTATTAATCTGTACCGTGCTAAAATTCACTTTCGATCTGCTGCACCATTCATCATACGATTCCTTCATTCAATCGACAGATGAGTACGACCACCAGCAGCAGAAGCAGCAGCACGACGACGGCAGCCATCACCGGTCCACGCATCGTGCAGGTGCTCGAGTTCGCGAGCGCGCGCGCGCCGGAGCTGCAGGCACTGCTCGAGCTCTCGCAGCAGCCGGCGCTGCAGACGCCGGCGGACGCGAAGCTCAGCGAGCAGTTCAACCGCCGCCGTCGGCGCGCGAACGCCTTCAAGTCGCACCGTCTGCCGCGGCGGCTTCGACAGCAGCGCGAGGCGGGCGAACCGTGTGAGAAGAAAGCGGAGAATGGCGAGCCGCGCTGCCGCACGCATGCGCGGCGTCCGCACCTGCTGGCAGCGGCGCGCACGTGGCCGACGGCTGTGGCAGCGACAGCTGGTGGCGATGGCGACCAGGGACGTGCCGTGTGGCTGCCGACGCACATATGGCACAGCAAGCGTATGAAGATGGTGGAACGTTACGGCCTGGTGCTCGCGGCGCGCCGCGCGGACAAGAGTGTGTCTGCGTCGCTTGAAGCGCTGCGCACCAAGGCGACGCTGCACGACGTGTCGTACTATGGCGTGCTGGAGCTTTACGGACTGCCACAGCTCATCCTGGAGGCGCTGCAGCTTGTGTCGGTGCGTAAGATAGCGGTATATCCGTGGTTGACGTCAGATCAGTCAGCTAATGAGAAAGTCTGTTGCTTAATGACTCGGGTTTGGCTGATGTACAGGACCCTGCTGGCTCCGACTTTCACGGCATGCGGTTTCTCGCTGGCGGCGAAGCGGGACGGAGCGTGCTGTATTACGAAAATCAGTTTCCCACAGGCGCCATTTGCCCCGTGACGTTCATGTGGCGGCCGCTGCAGGCAGACGAGCGCTCTGTGGATGTGGCTACTGGCAGCAGCAAATTCGAGCTGCATGCAGAGTGGCAGGAGAAGAAACGCCAGCTGTGGCTCTGGATTCACCCTGCCGCCTTCATGGAAGCTGCCGGAGTGATCGCAAATGCCTGCCAGACCGTTGTTGACGGGAGTGACGACGAGTACGACTCCGATTGCTTATTGTCGATTTTTTCAGCGCACGCCTGTTGACAGCATCCAAACTGTGTCTGTTACAGAATCCAGGTACTCGATCGTCGCGGGCAGCTGTGTCGATTCCAGCTTCGTGGGAAACTCGCGGACGAGATGATGAAAACGATTTGCTGCAAGGAACTCCAGGCACCAACGCCGCTGCAAAACCCTGACGCCGCTGCATCAGACTTGGACTCCAGTCTAGATGCTGACTCCGATCACGAAGATGGATTTCGAGCGTCGTTTGTGGCCGAGCAATGCGGAAGCACCAACCTGACATTGCTGCGAGAGCGATTGGTGTCGTCTCCAGAGCAGCGCGACAAGCAAGCATTGACACTTGAACCGGAGCGAATCTACTCGGTCATGGTGGCAGACCCCCGCGCTGCAAGAGCTCCGATTCCCCGCACGGGGTTTGCAAATCTCTCGCTTCTTCGCGAACCAGCACAGAGTGAGCTTGCGCGAGCAGAGGAGATCTGCTGTCCAGTGTCGCAAGAGCCGTTGACGCTGCAAGGAAATGATGCCGACGAGCCCGATTCTGCGCTGATTCTGAAGAAGCTGTCGGAGATCTTGAATTGGACGAGCACGCCAAGCGCCGATGCTGGATCGCTAGCGACATCGTATCCGTTTGTTTCTCCGCTTGAAGCGTTGCAGAGCCGTCAAGGAATCGAGGATGTATCATCGGTCCGCACGGACGAAAACGCGCAGGTTCTAGTCCCTTGCTCCTTCCTCTGGTCCAAGACGAAGCGTCAAGTACTCGGCAGCGCGTTCCAGAAAGACCACGAGATTAATGACATGCGCTTCCGAGAGCGGCAGAGTCGACCGCTTTCCTCAAGTCCGTCGGGATGCGAAAGCACAGCCACCGTGTCGTCGATGCTCCACATGTTTGCGATCGAGAAGCGCGGTCCGTTCAAAAGCACGAGTGGGTGGGATCTGATTATGACGCCGACGTTCGCGCCGGCGGTGCTGAAGGCGCTTGTGTTTGCTGGCGCGCTCGTCGTTGGCTTGGACGAAAACGATGCTTTGTCGACGGTTCTTGAGCAGCCCTGGTGAGTTCGAGCGTGGGGTTGCGATGCAAGAGACAAAAGATGAGTGTCTGACCCTTTCTGTTTGTCTCCTGCCGTCAGCTTCCCGCGCGACTTCCCCGACACACTTGCAGGCGAAAGATTCTGGGAGACTGAAGCGGGTACTTCGCAGGCGGATCACCTCCGCGTGCCGAAATCGAAACGCTTTTTGCACGAGAAGCACGGTGTCGAGTCGCCTTTCCAACCAAACTGGAAGCAGCTCTTCTCCACCAGTAAAGCTACCAACGAAGAGCCAAACACACTCGACGATGGCGAGGACAGCAACGCAGAAAGCGAGGATGCGCTGTGCGTTCTGCGCGGCGAGCGGTACATGGAGCCATTTTGCTTTTTCAAGTCGCGAGGTGGAGATGCCGATGTGTCCAGCGATCCACCGAAGAAGATCCCCGTTGCCATGCGGACCCTCGTTCGCGTTGTTCTCCGAGTTCCTGGACGTGGAAACCTCGAGCCGAACACTATGGTGCGTTGTCCACTGTTTACTGTTTCGGTATTGAACTCTATCCTGAGTGCTGAATGTGTAATGACTTATGTGCTTGATCCCTCTCGCTACCTCACGGTTTGGTCACAGCTATACTCGCCGAGCGCCGACGATATCAAGAGCTTCTACGAGAAAAAGAACTGGCGCGGCGTCGAGGTCTCGGACGCGAAAGCTCCGAAGGTGCGATTGCGAAGGTTCTTGGGTGTTGCGAGTGTTCTATTGCAGACAGCGGGATCCTTTCATTCTCATCGACTCTGTCTTCCGCGACGATAGCGTTTGCTGGCAGGGTTCGTGACGTCTGCCGTGTACGACCGGCCGAAAGGAGCGTTCCGAGCAACTGGCTTCTGTGCCTGCGAGTCGCTTCAGGACGTGTTTCTTTCCCAGCACGATCAGATGAAGAAAGCGCGGGATGCACTGGTGATGATGCGTGCGCCTCGCGGCAAGATGTATCGACCCGTTCTCATTCGCGCTGAAGCATAGATAGACAACAAAGAGCGACAGATCATCCTCAAGCTCAAGTGCCAGAGCAGTGAGACAAACAGACCTTGCTCTCGCTTGACAGCGCATGGCGTAACCCAAACCGAGCGATCAACACATGGAAGAGAAGAAAGAAACGTGATTCACACTATACTACACAAAATCTGCACTTGCGCAGGGCGTCTGGCTGTCGAACGCGCTCGCCTCATACACGGAATTAGCGCGTTCGACTCGCTTCTCTGCTGTGTACAGGGTCGGACCGATCAACCAGATCAATCGTGCTGACTGATATCCTCGAAGCTGTTATTCCGCAACAGCTCGTTCCCGCTGCCCATTAGGTGGTCGTGATCGTCGTCCGCATCATCGTTCCATCGGCGTGCAACCTTGTGCTCATTCTCGTCGTCGTCCACTCCGACAGCGACTCCGCTGCTCGCATCCTCGTCTGGCTCGCTCGAGGAGCTACTGTCCTCCTCTTCGTCGCTCGAGCTGTTGCTCTCCGCTATTGCGCCAGCAAACATGTGCCGGCTCGGCGCAACGAATTCGAACGGTTTGGGCTCCTTCCGCGACGTCGACAGTGCCGACATGGATGCCAAGACGCTTTCTGGGAGGTCGGACTGGCCCAGCAACACAGGATCCGGGTGCGGAATCTCCCACTCGAGCATTCGGCAGAGCTCTTCCACGATCTCGTCCGAATATCCTAGCAATTCTACGTCAAATTTGTGCGGCCGACCGACCGGCTCCCTGCCGATACAGCACACATGACATGAAGCGTCAGTGACGAATTGATTATACTCACACTTCGCGAGCAACGTACCGGTTGATCAGCACCATGGGGGTGTTCTTGTGGATGCGTCCGACAATGCTTCGCACCGGGTTCACTTTCAGGGACGACCCCATGACGAGCACCAAGTCAGCTTCGTTCTCATCACTTTTTATGGAGTCATGAAAACGTCGCGGCAGCGACTCGCCGAAGAACACGATGTCGGGCTTGACGATTCCGTCGGGAGCATTGCACCCCGTGCACATCGGCACACGCTGATTCGCGACGTCCTCACGGATCGCGTCGTTCGGATACGTTCGCTTGCACGCAAGGCACGTCGCAGTGGCGAACGAGCCGTGGCACAGCACACTTCGCTCATGAGAGATCCCCGCCGCATGCTCGAGCATGTCGATATTCTGTTTGTGTGATAACTGAGGTCAGCTTTGGGGAAGACAAAACGCAAGAGTATGATAAATGCTGCCAGATACAGCAAAACAGCATACCTGGCTGTAGATGCGAAGCAGCTTGCCCTTGTCTTCCAGAAGCTTCAAGAAGTAATGGCTCCTAGGATTGCATAACGATTAGGACCATATAATGCAAGCACATCGGTTAGCCCGGATCCGCAGCTGATGAATCCGCATGCCCAGCCTACCGTGACGGAACGAAAGTGAAGCCGTTCGACTTGGGGAACAGCTCTTTCGCGAACGCAAAGAACGGCCGAGGGTTTGTCCGAAAGAACTCGATGTCTGCGAGTAAAACAAAGTCGTCAGCCAAATCATGGCGTTCGTACATCGTTCTTTGTTCGACAATGAACCTACAGTACGTACCAAACATGCACTGAGGATTCGGCAGGTTGTATTCAGCCAAACGCTGAAGAAAATGCGAGCCAAACAACCAGTACGAAGCACATCCAGAATATCAATACTCTGAACCAAACCATTCCCGCTGTCAGCAAGCAGAATCCTCGGTGTCCACGCACGCTGTATATGCCGTTCTCGGAGCGGAAGTCGGGGATGCCGCAGGACACCGAGATGCCGGCACCAGCCAAGACCACAACTTTCTTCGCAGCTCGCAGCAGATCCGCGACATCCTGCAGCGTGTTCACGTGCCCCAGCTTCTGTCGCGACTGCATTACATTGCCCATACAGTGAGTAACCAACTTCAGTTTGTTTTGAAACTCAACCCCAAGTGCCGATCTATCCTCGAAACCTACCGGAATCGACGGCTGGATGAGGCGGATGCCCATCGAGAACATGGCTTCCCAGAGCTCGTCGTCGTCGATCGCAAGTCCGTCCGAAACGCCGAGCCCCAGCACATCGAGCATTTGCCCGGCCCCGACGCCCTGGTTCTTCTGTATTAACATAACCAATTCTTACAGTTAGCTTGCTTCACAAAATATCAAAAAAACTATCAAATAGAATGCTCGCCCCACAAGCGAACCTGGTCCAGCAGCCACAACATGAACGCTTCCTCCGTCACGCCGCCGTCCAGCGCGGGTCTGCTCAGCTTCCCCGCCGCCGCGTCGTCCAGCGGCTCGTCGCTGCTGTCGTCATCTCTACCAGGAGCAGCCGCCGAACCAGCAGCGGCGGTAGCGGCAGCGGCGGCGGCTCCGCCGGCGTCGCACCGTCCACTGGGTGGCGACTGCTCGTTCTCGTCGTCGGACGCGCGGTGCTTCTTGCTCGGCGGCGCGTTGAGGTTCATGCTGATGCTGCGATCGCGGTGGCTCGTACCGGGAGATCGCTGACCGCTAGTCGGCTGCAGACTCAGGTTTCCGGCACTGCTGCTGCCGTTCATTACCCGCACACCCACTCGTCCGTTCGCGTGATGTAGCGTCACTCTCCCCCCTCTGCTCCCTACGCTCGCCTACCTACTCCAGCTGTATGCCTTGATCACTTGCGCTCAGGATGAGCGCTTCTGAAAGTGTTAAAGAAAAGCGTACTTACCATTGGTTTCTCTTTAAGTTCGACAACTACTAAAAATAAAATCCTAGCAGCTGTCTGACACACGGACTATGGCTCTCCCAGACACCGGTCCTTGACTCCCGGAAGAGGCAAGACCCGATGGAGGAGTGCGTTCGCTTGCATCGATCGATCTCACCACCGAGACGTGCATGCGGTGCGGCAACTTCCATATATCGCTGCAGGGGGAGAAGATCTATAGATGCCAGAACAAAGATTGCGACTTGGTCGTGGATCGAGACGTGAATGCGGCACGCAATATCTACCTCAAGAACGACCGCTTGCTCAACCAACCGCGAGTACCCGCAACAGATACTCACGACGATGAGGGATCTCGTGCTACAGGTCGTCGACGCCGAGGACAGGGTGGACGATGGACCCGTTCAGTGCGAAGGCGCACTTCCGTGTAGTGTAGCATCAGCGTGTCGTCCAGGCCGAGTTGACGTAGAGCCTAACACGCGTAGCACAC
>JAASFZ010000280.1:0-22741 GCA_023334075.1 Globisporangium nunn | reverse complement strand
GACCGCTACATAGCGCCGTCGAGACACGTTAACGCGGTCGACGACGCCTGTGCGGTACTGCAGATGATGACCGAGGCCATGGATCGCGACGGAGGCGCGTTCAACGCGCAGTCGGACTTGTACGGCGACTTCCTCGAGTACGAACAACACGTAATTAATCTAGCTCCAACGCGTCACGCTCTCCTTGAAGAAACAAAAACCATTTCCATGCTACAAATCGCTTGATTGGTCGAAAAATCGTCTATCCGACTGGTGATTGGCTGATATGCCGCGCTGGTAACTTCCTCCCTAGTGTGCTGCGCAATCTGCTACGCACCCGATCGATCGATCGATCAATCGGTCGATCGATCTCGTGATGGACGTGTCGCCGCCGCGCGCCACGGCCGAGCGCTTCAAAAAGCGCGGTCGCGTGGAGAGTGCGCACCTGGACGGCGACGTCTCGCCTATCGGCGAGCGCCTGGCGAGCGCGGCGCAACTGCTGCGACCGATGCCGCGCAGCCGCCGCGATCTCCCACGCTCGCAGTCGGCACCAGCGCTGCGCTGCCAGGTGGCTAAAGTATGAAAGGGGCGGTTGTGTTACTTCATAATGACTGATGTGCTGTTACTGGCACATCACTAGCCGGACGACGCGGCGATCGCCAACATCTTCCCGGACGTCAACCCGCGCGCGCTGCGCATTGCGGAGGTGCGCTCCTGGCGCTGCGCGTGGATGAAGCCGGCAACAACAGAGGCGGGCGACGCAGCAGCTGCAGAAATGGAAGGTGTGAGCAACGGCGGACCATTCACACCGCCACTGCCGCGCTCGCCCAGGACGCCGCGCAGCGCCGAGAGCGATGACGTGGACGACGTCATCCACCAGATGGCAGTCGAGTTTGCGCTGGAGGACAAGCGCGCGACTGGTCCGCCGCCGCTGCAGTTGCCTCCGCCTCCGCCCTCCAAGCGCCCGCAGCTGCGGCTCAAGCTGGAGGACATGCCGACGTCCCAGCAGGCGGAAGATCGCGCGCAGCGTGCCGCCACGCGTCTGATCGCCAAGCGCGAAGCGATGGAGAAAGAGATGGAGGCATCGGCTTCTTCTTCTGCTACTGCTACTGCTACTGCTACTGCTGCTGCTACTGCTGCTGCTGCTGCTGCTACCGTCGGCAGTGCAGCCAAGGCCGGTGACGGCGGCGCGAGTGCGACGCAGCATGCGCTGCTGCGGCTCAACTTCAAGTCCTACAGCTCGGGCGAAGACTCGGATCTGCAGTCTCCGAGCGGTGCGTCGGGTGGTGCTGATGATGATAAACACAAAATGAGCAGACGGGTTAGCTAACAATTGGGTGGGGTGGGCAGACGCCGGACGGCACAGCGCCGGGAGCGCGTACTCGCCGAACCACGGCATGTTCACGACCAGATCGGTCGCGGTGTCCGAGGCCGGCATCTCCTCCCCGGACTCGGCCTGCTTGCATCTGCAGGACAATCTGGAAAAGGTGCAGGAGGTCGGCCGTGGCGCGTCCGGGATCGTGTACAAGGCGATCCACATCCCGACGCTGAAGGTCGTCGCGATCAAGGTAGGAGGGGGACTAAAGATTGTATGGGTTCGCATGATCGAATGCAGTACGACTCCTAATGTTTCTACTGGTAACATGCGCGCAGGACGTCCCAGTGTACGGAAGGGGGCAACGGCGGCAGATGGTCCGCGAACTGCATGCACTGTACTCGAATCTCGTCCCGATCTCTGGCACCAGCAACGCTGCACGAACGCAGTCCGGCAACCACACGCAGGCCCCCCCACGGCCCACGTACGGGATGATGTAGAGTGATTTGGATTCTACGAGTACTGCACTCATCCTCCGTTTTCTGTATAACGCATGTATGTATGTGTGTGTATCGTGAGTGCAGTCCGAGCCCGTACATTGTGTCGTTCTATGACGCGTTCGTGGATCGTCCGAAGAACTCGGTGTGCTTGGTGATGGAGTACATGAGCACGGGGTCGCTCCAGGACATTGTGCTCTGCGGCGGATGCCAGAACGAGAAGGTCCTAGCGCGCCTGGCGCTCGGTGTTCTCCGCGGACTCGCGCACATTCACGAGAAGCGCATGATTCATCGAGACATCAAGCCGCACAACCTGCTGACGAATCGCCAGGGCGAGGTCAAGATCTCGGACTTTGGGCTCGCGCGGACGCTGAGCGACAACATGAGCTTCACGAAAACGTTTGTCGGCACGCTGCTCTACATGGCGCCGGAGCGCATCGGGGGAGGAGACTACTCGTACCCGGCCGACATCTGGTCTTTCGGACTCGCGCTCATCTCGGTCGCGCTCGGCAAGTATCCGCTGCCGACGCAGGACGGATTCTTCGGCCTCGTGGACTCGGTGGGTGCGCGCTGTCGCTAGCGCATACTAGCGGTTGGTGCACTCGCTAACTAACTATTCGACGCGTGAAAAAAGGTCGCGAACAAACAGTTCCTGGAGCTGCCAGCAGATCGCTTCTCCCCCGACTGCCGATCGTTCATGCAGGAGGTACAGTGTCACCAATGCGCCAGCGCGGTGAGTAATGTACAACTACTCACGAGGTTGTGGACGTGTAATGGCTGGCGCGACAGTGCGTGCGAATCGACCCAGACGAGCGGCCATCCGCGCAGGATCTGCTGTCGCATCCGTTCGTGACAAAGTACACACCAGAGGAGACCCTGGCAGAGGTGCGTCGACGTGGTGCTCGCTCAAGCAGCTCAGCTGTGCTGATTCCGATACGTGCTTTGTGCTCCGTGGCGTCATAGTGGACGGCGTTTATCGAAGAGCAGTCGCTGTGCGAGGACCGCGTCGCCGAAGTGGACGCACTCGCAGACGCCGTGTACCGCCATATCTACGAGCGGTGTGTCAAGTTCTCCTTCCAACCGCAGGTGCGAGCGAGATTCGTTGGTGGGGCGATTGATGCGTTCGTCAAGTCTAAGAAGCACCGACACTTCCCGCAGTCGGACTACGGTGTATCGTTCCTCTCGGCCACGCCCGCATTCTCTCGGCGCCACATCACGATCGACCCCGTGCAGATGAGTCTCCAGCTCGGGCTCGCGAACGCACTCGGCGTTCCGGTGCACAAGGTCTACGAGCAGTTCGAAGTGGTGCGTAGTCTGCGTGTGTGGAGTTCGTTGGCGGCTGGCTGCTCTCTGCCTCCTCACAGCCCTCGCTGCGCTGCCTCCCAGAAACGCAACTTCTACAGCGACAAGCTCCTGGAGGACTACTGCTACTCGCCGCAGAGCTGGACCGCGTCTCCTGGCGACGCGCGCCGGCAGCAGCTCTTCGGCAGCGACACCGAGTCGCCCGGGCGCCCGAACGAGCGGCACAAGGGCTCGTTCTGGCGGAAGCTGCAGCACAGCATGGCCAGGCTCGGGAGTCGGCGGAAGCGGAACAAGGACGGCGGCGGGTCGTAGCCAGGCTCTCGAGGCGCGCTTGCAGCATCCATCATCATCCACCCTCCCACCCCAACCGAAAGCTAGCAACTCGGTTCCTTTGGTTTCTTCACTACCGCGATCGTGCTTCCACTTGCTTTCAGTATACTTCCAGCACCGCGTTGCATGTCATTCCCGCACTTTGCATCTTTCCAGCAACAGGGCACCCGGACATGGCGCAGCAGCAGCTCGCGGTGCTCGGCGGCGGCGTCGCGGGGCTCAGCCTCGCGTTCTTCCTGCGGCGCCAGCACCCGCGCGCGCACGTGCGCGTGCTCGAGGGCGCGGGGCGCGCAGGCGGGTGGGTGCACACGGCGCGGCGCGGGGGCTTCCTGTTCGAGGAGGGGCCGCGCGGCTTCCGCCCGTCGCGCAACGGCGCCGAGATACTGCGGCTCGCGGAGGAGCTCGGGCTGCAGGCCCAGGTGCGCGCGGTGGCACCCGCCGCGGCGGCGCGCTACATCCTGCGCGACGGGCGCGTCGAGGTGCGAAGGCAGCAGCTGCTTCAGCTCCGCTGCACAGGAGGTGGCTCGTGAGACCGCGCGATGTATCACGGTGCACATATAACACGTGCGGCGCTGTATACTGCGATAGAAACTGCCGGGGAGTTTGCGGGAGGCGCTCGCGTGGCCGTTGGCGGCGCAGGTGGTGAAGGCGGGCGTGCACGAGCTCTTCGCCAAGCCCTCGAGCGTACGCACACAGTTGCCGCCACAGTGTCTTTGCAGCAGTAGTGCAGAGGACTTGGAGGCGTGACAGGTCCCTTGGCTGTTTGTATGCGGCAGCTCGAGGACGAGTCGATCTACGACTTCGCGGCGCGCAGATTCAGTCCGCTCGTGGCGGAGCGGCTGCTAGACCCCGTGGCGTCCGGCATCTTCGGCGGTGACGTGCGCTACCTCTCGGTGCGCTCTTGCTTCCCGATGCTGCGCGACATGGAGCAGGAGCGCGGCTCCGTCGTGCGCGGCATGCTCTTCGGTGGCGGTGGGTCGGCGGCGGCGAGGTCCACGCAGCTGCTGCTCGACGGCTCCGCCAAGTCCGAGTTCGTGCGGCGTCACGAAAAGTCCGTGAGCGTGAGCTTCCAAGGCGGCATGTCGACGCTCATTGACGCTCTCGAGGCGGACATCCAGGTCCGTTTTTAAACGCTTCGCTGATATCTACTACTTGGTGCACTGCATGAGCTGATCATCAGCATCACCATTATCGTCGACGTGTAGAACGATCCGCTCGCGGAGATCCGCTTGAGCACGAAGGTGGCGTCCGTCCGCCCTCAGCAGGCAGCAGACGGTTCTCCCAGTTTCAGCATCGCGACAGAGCACAGCACGACGGGCGAGCGCGAGGAGATACGCGCCGACCACGTGTTCTCGACGCTGCCGGCGTTCCAGCTCGCGCCGGTCGTGTCGTCCGCGCTCCCGTCGCTCGCGCGCACGCTCGAAGAGATTAAGTTCGTGTCCATGGGGATGGTGCACATCGGCTTCAACGAACAAGTGCTCGAGAGCGACGGCTTCGGCTACCTCGTGCCGTCGTGCGAGCGCGAGAAGGTGCTCGGCGTCGTGTACGACTCGAACGCGTTCCCGTCGCAGAACTCGGACTCGGACATACGCCAGCAGACGCGGCTGAGCGTCATGTGCGGCGGCGCGCACTTTCCGGAGATCACGTCTCTGAGCACGGACGACGTGACGCAGCTGGCGCTCGACGGCGTGCGGCGCCACTTGGGCATCGCGCGCGCGCCGGACTTCGTGCGCACCATCGTGATCCGGAACTGCATTCCGCAATACCACGTCGGCTTCCACCGGACGCTCGCGCGTCTCGAGCAGCAGCTGCCGCCGGGCCTGCACCTTGGTGGCAACAGCTTCTACGGCGTCGGGCTCGCGGACGTCGTCACTCGCTCCAAGGAGCTCGCGCTCGCGTTCGCGTAAGTGCAGTGCTACCGCCGCCGTTAAAAACACGAATTGGGACCTATTTTCAAGTTGTTACCAACGACCACGACAACGCCTGAACAAAAGGTCCGACGACGATGTCGCGCTCCGTGCCCACGCGCGCGCTTGACGCGGTCTATGGTTCGTGCCGTCGAACAAATGTCGTCCCAGGAGATGCAACTTGACACAGAAGTCTCACACCACAGTTTGTCAATGATGGCGATACCCGACAGACCCGGTCTACACGGTCTCGACTTCTGGCGGCAGGTTCACCAAGGGCGTGTATCGCGCTAGCGGCGGGTCGAAGGCATCGACGCTGCCAGTTTCAGTCTCGAACAACAACCCGAGCGAGGGCTACGGGCAGGTGAGTGGCTCCGAACGCGCCAAGTTCTTTCGGCGCCCGGTGTTGCCACACCTCTTGGCCGAGCCACCCGAGGTGCTGCTCGCCCCTGTTGCAGTGCCGTCGACGGTCAAGAAGCGCCTCGAGGATGAAGACGCATTCGCGCCGACGCGCTCGATTGGTATCCAGACCATGTTCCGCGACTCGGATGCCCAGACCGACCCGTACACTCCCGACTACACGATCAAGAAGAGCGCGACGAATGAACCGCCCGAGGTGCTCAGCTTGCTGCATCTGCGCGCGCACACCAAGGGGCTCCCAGCAGGCCAGGCGGAAATCGAGCTCATCGAGCGGAACCGCAAGAAGAAGACGTTCGAGGCGTCGCTACCACCGATGACGGACGAGGCGTCCTTCTTGCTGCGCAAGGCAATGATGGAGGCGCAGGAGAACCGCGAGTGGGCATACCGAGAGGCCGAGATTGACCATCTGCACGAAGAGCGCATCGCGCTGCTCCAGCAGGCGCTGCAGGAGCGCGACCGCGAGAACGCGTTTCTCGCGGAGCAGCGCGTCGACGCGCTGCGGCAGAGGCTCGTGCACGCGAAGGAGAACGCGATGGAACGCATCCAGCAGGAGCGTGTCATGGCGCTGCGCAAGCTCACGAAGAAGCGCCAGAACGGCCATCTCACCTCTCCCCGCAAGGACCTCAAGCGTGACATCATCCAGGAGTACGCCGACTTTGGCTCGAAAGTCTATGCGCCTGTCACACGCGACGGCAAGTCCGGCAAGATCGACGTGCTCGAGCTCGGCATCGGCAAGAAGCAGTACCAGCAGATCGAGAGTTTACACGAGCTGGAGAGCACGGTGCCAGCACGCATGCTCGTATCCTCCAAGCTCAAGCCGCCGGAGAAGAGTGTGCGAACCGCCAAAGAGCGCAAGCAGGCAGCGATCGAAGCGCACCTGCTCAAGATGGAGTCAATAATCAAGAAGAGCAAGGAGCGGACTGCCGACGACGCGCCCGCGAGCCCCAGCGCTACGCGAGGGGCTGCATCATCCCCGACTATGGCAGGCAGCTCGAGTTCGATGCTGCGGCGGCGCAGCCAGCTGCAGTCGCAGGCGCCGATGCGACCCCCAACCCCCGACTACGCGGTCGTGGGCGAGGAGGATGAGAGCGTGGCGGACGCCGTGCGGCTGATACAGAAGCTCATTCGCGGCCGCGCGGTGCAGAACATGATGTTCGAGGGCAAGGAGCGCCGCGCCGAGCTCATCCAAGAGCTCCGTGCGAGCGATGAGGAGGCACAACAGGCAGCTCGCTCGAAGAGCAACAAGCATATCGGCGATGAGCACGCCAAGGTTGCGAGCTCAACTTTGGCGAGAGCCGAGGGCGAGGTCGTGTCCGAGATGCTCGATTTCCTGTACAAGGAACTTGACCGGTCGAAAGAGGTCGCGAAGATGCGCGAGCTCGTCGAGGTTGCGGCGGAGGAGCGGCGCAAGCGCGAAGTCGAAGAAGGCGGGCGACGGCAGGCTGAAGATCTCTTGCGCGAGCGCGAGGACGAGGTATATCGCCGCATCGAGCGTGTACACCAGGAGACTGCGGCGGACTACATCCAGGACATCATCAGTGCCGTGATCCAAGAACAAGCGCACGTCTCTGCGCTCGACGAGCTGAACGTGATGACGCACGCCATGGGCGGCATCGTGACGCAACTCGAAGCCGAGCTCAACTCGGAACAGACGATCGTGAAGGAGTTGGTGGCGTCGTTGCTGTTCCCGCAGGTGCAGCGCCGTCACGTGCGCGACCAAGTCGCCCAGGAGCAGAAGAAGTACGTCTCAGCCGCGCACTCGGTGCTCACGGAAGCTGTAGCGCATATGAAGACATCGTAGCGCCATTGACGACAAGAGCTGATGACGGAGCGGAAGGACAAGCAGAAAGAGGGAGAAGAGAGATGTTGGTGAAGCCAAAAGTTCACATGGGTGTGCTTGCATTTGCTCATTCATGCTGCTGCGGACACTTGGTGCTCTGATGCTGCTGAGTCAGTCGGCCTTAGGTCGAGCTGCTTATTTCGCAGAGGTGCTCGCACCAGAGCCAGCCCCACCTCCTGCAGTCTTGAGAAACGCGTCGAGATGCTGTCCCTGGTACTTGAGGAAGTCGATCTCCTCCTTGAACTTTTTGTCCTGCAGCGTCTTACGCTCCGTCGCGCGCTTCTCGATCAACTCGAGCTTGCTCGTGAGTTCGAGCACCTTGCTCTCGTTTTCTTGCTTGTCGCGCTGGAGTTGCTCGATGCGCTCCTGGAGGTCGCCCATGCCTTCCTCGGCCTGCAGCTGCTTGCGAATGCCGAACGTGATACTGCTGTCATACAGTGTCTTGTATGCGTCGGTCGTGAGTCGGATCTCGTCTCGGACACGTAGAAGCAGCAGTCCACGCTCAGGGCTGTTGATCGCCACTTCGCGGATGAGTTCATCGAAACACTGGCGATACACGTCCTCGCGCACAGGACAGATGCCGCTCTCGCGAGCCTGGCGCTTCATGAGCCGCGCGTCCATTTCTTCCTGGAGTTTGATCACGTCGAAGCGCGTCGAGGGCGTCGGCGCCGCGTAGCGCATCCAGTACCCGGTCTCCTCCTCGCGCCACATCCTGTGCATCAGGGTTCGTGGATCGACACAGTGGCAATTGTGAGAAAGATGTTGGCTCCATGACTTGGAAGATCCGACGAGAAGGTAAGGATGAAGAAGTCTTCTCAGAGCAGGTGAGGCGCTACGAAGGAGAGTGTGCGCAAGCGAAGCACGTACTGAGGTGGCAGAATCGCATTGAGAATGTCTTCGATGCGGCCGATGCCGTCGGTGCCAACTGGAGCGGAGCTTCCGGCTGCTTTCTTCGTCGGGTCGAGTGTCTCGCCTGTGAAGATCGGGTCGCCGTAGAGCACTAGCGACTCGGGTGGTGTCGGCGCAGCCATCTTGTCGAGTCTTACGTGGCGTCGCGCTATGCGTCGTTTCAATGCAGGCGACTGGTGCCTTGGAATGCTCCGTAGAATCAGAGTTCTGGTAATCTTCTCAAGATGCTCGTGCAGCCTGCATGCACTCAAGTCGACAGAGACAATGGAGCGAGAACACCAAGAGCAGCTTGATGCACCTCAATGGAATCAGGTGTTTCTATTGCCCTTAAGAAAACTGTCGCGCGACTTCCTTCTCCTGGCGCAGACGCTCGTTCTTCTCCTTCACGAGCTGCTCCGGGGATTTGTAGCTGCTCGCAGGCGCCGCCACTTTCTGCTTCCATTTGGTACTGTTCGCCGCTCGCATGTGTTCCAGCTTGAGAAACTGCACAACAAGAAGTCCGTGTCACCACATCGATGAGCTATGATCGGATCAAGTCTCGAACTCTTCGCATTCCAGCGACAACCGACGTACATGCGCTTTCCGTGTTGACGACGTAAGTTCGCTCGAGGGATCCCAGGGCGTAGCGTCTCGTAGGTCCGGGTGATTCGGCAGCTCCTCCGTGCGTTTGCTGATCCCCTGCGTCGATGCCAAGTACAAGTTCGAGTTTCAGTATCTCAGACGCCAGACTCCGTCTTCTCCACGATGAAGACGCGCTTTAACCCACTTTTGCCATGCGCTCGTCGCCGAGCGTCTCGCCCATGTACTCGTCCTTGAGCGCGACCTCGAGGATGCCCATGTTGAAGCGGTTTGTCTTGGGCTTGATCGTCGGATACTTCTTCGGGAGCTTCTCGGCGCGAAAGTTGTACACGTACATGTTTACGCGATTCCTCTGTTCACCACGTACACGCTCTACTCGCTTAGCATGGCGCGTTCATCGCAACCCAACCAGGACAAACTGAAGATGCACAGCGCCGCTGTACCTCGGCATTGACGTTCGTGCGCTTGTAGCACTTGCCCGTCATCTGCATATTGTCGTAGTTGGACGTGGATGCATTCCAGCCCGGCTTGTCGCTCGACAGGATGCGCGACTTGAGGCTCTCGAGCACCTCCTGCTTCGCGAGCGCCTTGTCTTTCGGAGTGTCGTTCGCGCCGAACACGCGCTCGCTGAATGAGTAGTTCACTGGGGCGTCCGTGCCGCCGATCTGTTTTCTCGCATGTAGCACGGCGCGCTGCTGTCGCGACTGCTCCTCGCTGATGCTGTCCGCAAGCGTCATCCTTCGTCGTACCGAGCTCTCCGACGGTCGATCGTGCTCGTGCGCAAGAGTCAGCAGCACAGAGAAAGAGTGAGGTGAGCGCAAACCATGAATATAGCTTGGTTCTGAGTACGACGTGTAAGTCGAGGAGCGATTTCCACGAGTGAGCCAACTGTTTCTTGAAGAGATGCACACAAGCAGCTAGAGACCCGCTAATCAAGCATGAAGCTCTTTCTCCTTTCAAGTTGCCAGTGGGCGGATCTGCATTGCCGAGCCGCATACTACGCCGACTCGGGGAGAAGCTGCTGCTTGCTGTCGCGGATGCTGTTGCGCTCTGCCTGCAGCTGGCGGCAGAGACTCTCGAGCTTCCTAATCTTCTCGAGCTGCTTCTGAGCCTCCTCGCTCGCGCGCATCTTCTCCTGCACGGTCGCGATCGCCCCCACGTCGTACGCCTCGCATTTCTTCTGCAGCGCCGCCTTCTCCTTCTCGAGCTTCTTCGTGTACTTGGTCATCTGCACCCAGCAGCGCAAGCAGTAGCAGCGATACAGAGTCAGTCAAGTGGTACCACAACCGTTCTCCACTCTCCCAAAGCACAATACACAGTACGTGCCTTGTCCATTTCTTCGCGGAACGTCGCGAAGAGCCCATTCGTCTGGCTGAGCGTCTCCTGGACGACGTCAAACTTCTCCGCGTACGCGTTCAGCTCTGCCTGCGAATACCCATCATTCGTACATATGAGTGTCCGTATCATCCGTTTGCTGGGACCCGCGGTACCCAGATACATACAGAACCGCGCTTTGGACGCAGTACTAACCTGCAGCTGCATCTCGCGCTCACAGAACTCCTTCGCCTTCTCCAGCGCGAACTTGACGCGCTCTGCCTCGCGCGCTGTGAGCTCCGTCTGATGCTGCAGCTTGGCCTCTGCGAGCTGGATCGTCAGGTCCTTCGCCTCGAGCTGCTTCCCAAAGTGCTCTTCACGCAAGGTGTACTGGTCCAGAAAGCTCATCAGCTTCTGCTGGAGGCTGAGCAGTGCAAGACACACACAATGAGCGAATGAGCGCGTGCCGTCTCGCGCTTCGCAGCAAGGCTGTTTACCCCACCCTTACCTCTCCTTCTCCCGCAGCGTCGCGATGTGCTCTTCGCCCTTGCGCTCCATCTTCGCGCTCACGCTCTCGATCGTCGTCTGGAACTCCGTGAGCAGCTCGCGCCTGCCAGAACGAAGGCCGCAAGAGTAGTCAGCTGCATCCCACCGTCGCCTCCTATCGACCGACAAGCTGCTGCTACAAGCGCACCGCTTCAGCTCCGCCTCCTCCGTGACCCGCCGGTTCTCGTTCTGCCGCGCTCACGCCGCACACTCAGCAGAAGCTCATCCAGCATTCGCCACATGCGAACATTCCCTCAAACCTCTCACCAGCGCCTGCTTGTTCTGCTTCTGCAGCTCTCGGCAGAGCTGCTCGACCTTCGCCTTGCTCGCCGCGGTCTTCGCCAGCTCCGTCGTCGCTGCGCAGCCAGCGTTAGTTTTCGCTAGTTAGCCTACTTCTCCTGCCACTCACTATCACTCACCTGCGTTCTTGCGTTGCCGCAGCAGCACACACTTGGCGTGCAGCTCACCGATCTTCTGCTGCATCTGCTCGAGCGCGTCGCTCTGTCCTCCCGCAGCCAGCAGCATACTGAGTCCTAGCTCTCTTCATGTATTCACTACCATTGCTGACGCACCGCTGCTTGCACCTGCGCCGCGAGCACCTCCGCCTTGCGCTCGGCGCTCAGCTCCGCGTCTTCGAGCACGCGGGTGGCAGCGTCGCGCGTGCGCGCCACCAGCTGCTCGTCCTGGAAGACACCTGCGACAGTCGTGCTCAGACAGCAGCGCTAGCCAGCCGATTGGTTCACTCTGTGGTCCCTCGCACCTGAGAGATCGATGGGCGCGTCGAGCGGCTCGGTACCGATCTGCAGCTCCGCGATCTTGCCCGCCAGCAGCTCGCGCATAGCGTCGTCGGGGTTGCCGCTGCTGTTGCTGCCGAATGAAGCGCCGCTGGTGCTACTGCTGTTGCTGCTGCCTTTAGCTGCGCGCTTGGACTTGTGCTTAAGGCTCTTGGCGCCGCGCGTAGGCTGCACGAGCGGCAATGGCGACGCAGGCGCGGCGTTCATGTCCATGGCTTATGATCTCCAGATCTGGAAATCTGGTGATGCGCCGCTTGCGCTGTGTCAGAATCTAGATCTGAAATGGATTCTAGAAAGCACTTTAAAATGTTTAGAAAGACTTACAATGCCAGAATCTGGTCATTTGGAAGCGAGCACTTGGTGGAGCATGTTGGTGACGACAAGGACCACCTCGACCGCGCTCGCACGGGTCAAGATCTCCGTATGCGTGACACTCAGCTGCTCGCAGAGATGGCGGAGCTCAGTGTAGCTGGAATCTGGCGCTGCCACGAGTCCGTGTGCCTCGGATAGCAGGTCGCGCTTGTTGCCGACAACTGCGATCTCAACACCGGAATCTTTCTTCTCGATCTCCTGTCGCCCACGAAGGAACTCGAGCGCCACTCGACTCGACGGCTCGAGCTGCTCGTTACTCAGACTGTACAGGAGCACAATGCCTTTGGCGCCGGCGACATACCGCTCGAGCATCGTACGGCCACCAAAGAGCTGGAATGGCACATCCCACACCTGCAGACAGCACACACGCCATCAGCTTCAACGTGAGCTCCAAAGTCTCAGACATGGACCATAGGAGCGAGAGCTTGGATGACGTTTCCTTCTTCATGGCGCGCGCACCTCGATGACGACGCTCGGAAGGCCGTCGAGTTGCATGAGTTTCGCGCCGATGTTCGCTGCAATTGATGTTGCTGCAGTGTCAGCTCTCGACTTTGCATCACCTCCAAGAGACCTCTTCGCCTGCAATGCAGACAGGCTCGACCCACCTTTAGTAGACGGCACGTACTGCTCGTCGCTACCCTGCGCGAGGTCGCCCATGAGCCGCCGGAAGAACGTGGTCTTGCCGACGCCGGCGGCTCCCAGCACCACGATCTTCACCTTTTCTGGCTTGCCGCTACAGTCTTCGCTACTTGTCCGACGGCGACTCACTACTCTTCATACATAACGGTACCGCAGCCACGCCAAGCATCAATGAGCACACGAGCATGTGTCAAATCGGCAGCTTTGGCGACCCAGATCGCGTGACGCAGGTGAATAGACGAGTGCGGCGACTGCGAGCAGGTCGTTTGTTCTTTTGCGACGAACCTCTTCCGCCCATTTTGACAGCGCCTCGGCACCAGCTTGACTTTTCCGACGGCGCTTCAAGCAGCACCGAGATAGCAACTAAGAATCGACATGCCGGATCCGGCGGCGACAACAAGCAGCTTGTTACAGACACCATCACATGCGCGCGCTTCAAGCCTCTCGCCGATCGAAATGGATCGCTTGCTCCTCACCAACATGATTTGCGTGTGCATCAAGCAGGATCGGATCTCCGATCGAGACATCCGACGGCAACGCGCAATCCGAGACCGCCACCTCGTCGCAGAGCCGCACATTACCGCCGTCGGACAAGCTTCGATAGCAGCATCAGATATTCGCTGCCGTTCGCTTCTCTCGCAGTCACTCTGCAACTTGCCTCCCCTCGCACACCCGCACACTGCTGGGAAGACTCTCCCTCCTCTCCTCCTCAAGCACCCTCCAGACGACCTCGTTACTAGATAATCATGCTAGATCTCGAGCATCCGACCGAGTTCAAGTTCTTCGCCGCCGCGCTCATCTGGGCGCTCGCGCTCGTGGGTGGTGGAGCCCCGCTGCTCCTGCGACGCTGTCAGCAGGACAACGGACCCCGCGGTTCCTCCTCCGCCAGCACCAGCGAGCGAGTAGCGCTAATCACCAGCGTGCTCAACATGTTCGCCGGCGGCATCTTCCTTTCTGGTGCCGTGCTACACCTGCTGCCTGACGCACAGGAGAATGCGGCGCTCGCGACGTGGATGTGTGAGTCGGAGGACAGCTGCTTTAAGTGGGCCAACTTTTTCTTCGGCTGCGGCTTCCTGCTCGTGCTGTTGCTCGAAGTGTTCGCGCATGCGGTGCAGGTGTCGCTTGCCGAGAAAGGTCAGCTGCAAATGCACCACCAGCGCCAGCAACTGGAGCAATCAGCACACGAGCTCGAACCGTTGATCGCCGATGAGCGGCAGCAGCTCGCGAGACACTTCCGACACCACGAGTCGTGCTCGTCCATCGAGACCGACGCGTCGACGTCGCCACAAGCGCGTGGTGGCGCCGACGCCAGCCTCCCGCACCACGAACCTGATATGGAGAGCGGCGCACAGAGCTCCAAACGCCCGGCGCACTACAGTACAATCACCAAGCAGCAAGAGCAGCACTGCAGCAGCAGCGACACCGTCACTCCTCTACCCCCTCCTCCCGTGCATGCCCATGCACACGCGCTGCTTGTGGACGCCGGTGGCAACCCGCTGCTAGCGCTTGCAGTATTTGCCGCGTTGTCGTTCCACTCGGCCATGGAGGGCATGGGCATCGGCGCAGCGCCGCACGCGGCGTGGGACGTGCTAGTGGCGGTGCTGGCGCACAAGTCGCTCGCGGCATTCGCGCTCGCGCAGGAGCTGCTGCAGCACCGCGTGGCGCCGCGGCGCGTGGCTGCGAGCATCGGCGCCTTCTCGGCTATGACGCCTGCAGGCATTTTACTCGGTGCGCTGGTCGCTGGCGGCGCGAGTGATGGTGGGGATGAGCTGGAGAGCAGTGTGGCAAACGGCGTGTGCGCGGCGCTCGCCGGCGGCACATTCCTGTTCGTGGCGACGGCAGAGGTGCTGCCACAGGAGCTGCGCCGCCGAGAGAACCTGCCGCTCAAGTGCGGCGCGCTGCTCGCCGGCTACGGTGCCATGGGCGTGCTCTCGCTCTGGGCATGATGCATAGAGGCATCCAACTTCCAGCAGTTGGTTGTCAAATCTGCCAGGATCGGCAGTAGGTGAATCGTCTATATCAGTATGTAATCCACAGTGTATCTTTGCTATTCGTTCGACAGTGAGCGTGATGGAATCCAAGGAAGACCGGATGCACTGAAAGAAGAGAATCCTGTACTGATTTAAGTCCAATTCAAAATCTGGGAGCGTACGCGCGGTATCCGCCGCCTAAAATCTGCGAGCGTACGCACTGCTTCCCGGCTGGCACCAGCAGCAGCGGCCAACTGCCTGGTGGTGGCCACTTCGTTCATTCCTCCCAGTCCTCCCGGTCCGCTCACTCCGCCATTTGCGCCCCAGCACGCACAAGTCCCCCGAGCTCCTCCCAGCATCCTCCGCGCGCCGACCGAAATGCTCTCGAACGCCGCCCGCCGCAGCCTCCAGCACCTGCCGACGTCGCCCGCGCGCCGCTTCCACCAGGACGTTCGCAACACGGAGCTCATCTGCTCGCAGGGCTTCATTAACGGCCGCTGGGTCGACTCGCATGCCGCGCAGCACTACTCGGTCATCGGTGCGTCTGCTTCCGTCGCTCACATACGGGAGCTGCAGGAGCCAACTGACTGACGACTACTGGTACCTCCCAACTGGCAGACCCGGCGACCGACAAGGAGATCGCGCGCGTGGCCGACATGGGCGAGCGCGAGACCCGCGACGCCATCCAGGCTGCACTCGAGGCGCAGCGCGCGTGGCGGAAGACGGCGCCGCCCGCGCGCTCGGCGCTGCTCAAGAAATGGCACGCCGCGATTGTGGCGCACACGGACGACCTCGCGGTGATCGCGTCCGCCGAGAGTGGCAAGCCGCTCGCGGAGGCCAAGGGCGAGGTCGCCTACGCCGCCGGCTTCATCGACTTCTACGCGCACGAGATCATGCACGCGGCGGGCTTCGTGGTGCCACCGTCCGCACCGGGACAGCACGTGGTCGCCGTCAAGCAGCCGGTCGGCGTGTGCGGCATCATCACGCCCTGGAACTTCCCGCTCGCGATGATCACGCGCAAGCTCGGACCATGCCTTGCGGCCGGTTGCACAGCGGTCCTGAAGCCGGCGGCCGAGACGCCGCTGTCGGCGCTCGCGCTCGCCAAGCTCGCCGAGGACGTGGGCATCCCTGCGGGCGTAATCAACGTCGTGCCGTCGCCGCACGCGCGTGCGCGCGAGATCGGTGAGACGCTCTCGAGCAGCAACGACGTGCGCAAGCTCTCGTTCACGGGCTCCACGCGCGTCGGCAAGTTGCTCATGGAACAGGCGGCGGCGACGGTCAAGCGCCTGTCGCTTGAGCTCGGCGGCAACGCGCCGTTCATCGTGTTCGAGGACGCCGACATCGACGCGGCTGTCGCGGGACTCATCGCGTCCAAGTTCCGCAACACGGGTCAGACGTGCGTGTGCAGCAACCGCGTGTTCATCCACGCCGACATCTACGACGCCTTCACGCGTCAGCTCGTGGACAAGGTCCGGCAGCTCAAGATGGGTCACCCACGCGAGAGCGGCACGCAGCTCGGGCCACTCATCGGCCCCGCGGCGTTCCAGAAGACCTCCGAGCTTGTCGAGGACGCGCTCGCGCACGGCGCCACGGCGCTCACGGGCGGCAAGCCGAGCGCCGAGGGCAAGAACTTCTACGAGGCCACGGTGCTTGCGGACGTGAACCACAAGATGCGCGTGTGGCACGAGGAGATCTTCGGGCCCGTTGTGCCGCTCTTCAAGTTCGAGAGCGAGGCCGAGGTGATCGAGAAGGCTAACTGCACGGACGCGGGGCTCGCTGGCTACTTCTACACGCAGAACCTCACGCGCGTCTGGCGCGTCGCGAGCGCGCTTGAGTGCGGCATGGTCGGCGTGAACACAGGCATCATCTCGGCCGTGCAGGCGCCGTTCGGCGGCGTCAAGCAGTCGGGGCTCGGCCGCGAGGGCTCACCGCTAGGTCTTGACGAGTACACGGAGACCAAGCTCGTGTCCCTGGGCGGTCTGGAGTGAGATCATGTCCGTACGTATGTTCTCAGGTAGTAGCGAGATTGCTCACGTGGGCGCTCACGAGATCATTCAGGTAGATAGGTAGTACGTAGCGCGTCGGCCACCTCCACAGCAACAGTAGCTCAACAGCAGTCTTCCATCGTAAACAAACCAGTCAACACGTCGGAAGTTGTGTGTACGTCTCTAATGCCATGCTTCGCTGCGTCGGTCAGTCGGCCAGTCGTTCCCAGCACGTGGATCGCTCCACGACGTCTCGCCTGTCGAGCTGTTGTAGTAGTACACGTTGCCCTCATCGTCGTACGCGGCCTGCCACTCGCCTTCCTGCTCCGACGTTGCTGCACCAGCAGGAACCACCAGTTCGGACGCTGATGGTGTGCAGTTCGGATCGCCCCAGCTCGTCTCGCCAGTCTCCTCGTTGAAGTAGAACGTGTTACCATCGTCGTCGACGAACGACTTCCACTTCGAAGTGATCTCATGCGGTCCGCTTAGGGTCGAAGCTGCGCAGATGGAGAACGCGCGTGACGGTTCCTCACTGGCTCCTCCAGTTGATGATGACGCCCCAACGCCGTCGACACCAGCGATGGTCGCGTCCACTTGCCCACTCTTCTTCGCCGCCACTTGCTGGCTCTGCTCGCGTAGGAAGATCTGCTGCACGAGTGCGTCCACCTTCTTCCAGTCCTTCTCCTTCATGGCAGCTTCGAGCCACGTCATGTGCTCTTCGCGTGATGGGTACGCCACGGGCGATTCTCGCAGCCGCCTCACGTGCTCGAAGAGCGCCAGCGAGATCTGGTCGTCTCTGTCTGACGTGTCGCGCGCGCTACGGGGCGACAGCGACCAGCGAGACTCGCCCGTGATCTCGTTGTAGTAGTACGTGTTCTGCGTCTCCGGGTCGACGCACTCAACCCATTTCTTGCCGAGCACACGCGTCTTCAAGGACCGCGTCGTCAGGAGACGAGCGCTGCCGCTGCTACGGCTGCTCTCTTGCTGCTGCTGCACTGCAGAGTGGAACCACTCACGCGACGAGTTCGGGCGACTCACAAACTGTTCGTACGTCGTGGCAAAGTCCGCCGGCTTCTCCCATCGGTACTCGTTCGTGAGCGCGTTGAAGTAGTACGTCATGCCGCTGTCGGCGTCCAGGTGTTCGGTCCACACAGGCCGCGGCTGCAGACTCGGCACGAGGTTCCCGTTCGCGTCGTACTCGTATCCGTAGCGGAATTGCCAATGCAGCGGTCGCTGTCGTCGACCCGAGATGCTCCTCGCGGTGCGGCGAGCACTCATGGCTGTGTCACCGATGGACGCGTGGACGCTGCGAGGAGAGAGTGACGTGCGCAGCTCGCCTGTGGGAGGGTGGTAGAAGAAGAAGTGCTCGCTGATCGGCTCCACGCGCTTCTCCCACTGCCCGAGCCGGGCGCCACGCACGATCGTCTGGGCCAGCAGCTCCTCCAAGCCGCCTCCGTCCTCGTCCTCGCCGCCGCGCAGCTGCTGCTGCTCCTCGAGCCACGCTCGGCGCCGCCGTGACGACTCCTGCTCCGTGAAGAACGCGTTGCCGAGGGTCGGAGGCTTCTCCCACTGGTACTCCTTGGTGCCGCTGTGGAAGTAGTAGGTCGCTTGGAGAGCGTCATCGAAGGCTTCGTACCAGGTGCCACCGACGCGAGACGAGCGACCGCTGCTCGACTGCTGCTGTTCTAGGTTGACAGCTTCTCCGCTTGCTGAAGTCAATGCAGGCTCGTTGGCTGCGTGGTAGCTGCTGGTGTCGACACTGTTCATCGGCGCACCCATCGGCTCAGCGAACGCGTCATGGAAGATGTCCATCGCAAGTGGACGGCTCCAGCGCGTCACGCCCGTGAGTGCATTGTAGTAGTACACTCGCGGAGCAGCCCTCTCCTCGGTCGTCCACAGCTGGATCCAGCAGTTGCCGCCCTCGCGAACTGCGCAGCGCACGCGGAAGCCACGAAACACGCGCTGGATGTTCACTGCGGCGCGGCGCTGCCGCCGCACAGTCTCCTGGAGCCGCTTGGTGCGGTTCTCCTTGGTCTTCGCAATCACCCCGTCCGTGAGCGGCTCGAGCGCGCGCCTCACCAGGCGAAGCTGCTTCTCTGTCTCGTTCAGCGCCGTCGACAACGTCTCGAGAGTACGCGTATCGAGCGCGACCTCGATCCGCTTCGCGCGCAGCTGGTCGGCGAGCTGCACCTGGAGGTACTGCGTCAGATATCGTTGCGGCGTGCCCGTGATGCGGCTTGAGTCGTGGTACTTGGTCTTGATCTTCATCGTCTTCTCGAGATCGGCGGTCAGTGTGCGCTCCTCGTCTTCATCCGCCTGCACCTTGCGTGCGAGCGTGTCAACCTTGTCGCGCTGGTCGTCGACGAGCGCCTGCAGCCTCGCCTGCTTTGCGAACAGCGGTCGCGCTTGAGCCTCGAGTTTCCTGAGTTCCCGCTGCACCTCGCACTCAGCGCGACCACGGTGGCCACGAAGTACTCGCTGGATGTCTGTCGCGGCTTTCAGGCGCTTGCGCTGAGCGAGCATTGTCAGACGCATCGTTTTCATGAATCCTCGCGATGCATGCATCCGATATGCAGCTTGAATGGACTGGGCGGCTTCGCTCTCTCGCGCACGCAGCTTGATCAGTCCAAGCAGCACTGCCGAGAGATGCTTCTGGCGAATCCCGCGCCAGTAGCGCTGGATCGTCATCACTGCGTTGATCCGCTCGAGATCTTTCGCTTCCTCACGCAGGATGATCGCGTTTCGCCGCCCCTTGTGACCGCGGAACACCTTCTGCATCTTCACAGCACCTTCCTGCTGGCGATGCTGGAGCAAGAGCTCCGCGAGTCGCTGCGCACGTCGCTGGCGTCCTTGATGGCCGCGATACACGCGCTGCAAGAACGTCGCAGCGCGTCGCTCCTTTTCCATCTGTCGCCGCTGCGCCTCTCGCGCGGCGTTCAGCATCGCAGCCTCGTATCGTCCGCGATGTCCGCGGTACGCACGCTGCAACTTTATCGCAGCGATCTCTCGCATGGTTTGAATCCGGGCTTCGAGCTGCCGCTGACGACGAAGCTCTTCGCGCATCTTGGCCACACGCTTGCGGTCATGATACCCTCGGAAGAGCTTCTGGAAGATCAGTGCGGCTTCTTCCTCGCTCTCCTGAATGCGCCGCAGCCGCTTCGCGCGCACAAGCATCCGCCGCAGCTGCAGGTTTCGCCACTCGCGGCCGATGACGCGAGCTGCACGGTCTTCCAGCGCGCACTGTTTCTTGAACGCCAGTCGCTTGCGGACAAGAAAGCCACGAATCCGCGCCTGGATCTTTGGCAGTACGCGCCTCTCGACGTACTTGAGCTTGGCTTCCCAGAGCCCACCTCGAGCAAGGCAGCCGCGTATCGCTGCCTGGATCTTGGTCACGCTACGGAGTTCCAGCAGACGGCGGTCTCTCTGGCGACACAGCTCCGCAGCGTTTGGCAGCGGTTGGAAGCCAAAGAACGCGTTTGCCCATTCGACGAACACGAGCTTGTGGATGAGCTTCTGCAGGAACCGACGACCGATCTGCTCGCAGCCCGTGAGATCGAGCGTCACGAGATTCGTGCACGCGGTTGTCAGCGCATCCACACCAGACTCTGTCACTCGCGGGCAGTTTGAGAGAGAGAGCGTTGCGAGCGCCTTTGCGGTGCCTTTAGCAAGCTCCTCCAAAGCCGCATCGCTGACTCGCTGACAATCCGACAGGTTCAGGTACGCCAAGTTCGTGCAGCTCTGAGCCAATGCGCGCACGCCACGGACGTCGATGTTCGGACTGCCACTGATGTCGAGCCAGCGCAGGTTCGCGCACTTGGTCGCGAGCACAGCCAGATCCTCGTTTGTGGTCTTGATGCAACCTGCGAGCGAGAGTGTGTGCAACTCGTGGCACTGGTTCGCGAGTGCGCGGATCGCGACGCTGCTCACGCCCCGGCAACCTGTGAGCTTGAGCGTCGTGAGCAGCGGACAGCCCTTTGCGATCGCGCGCACCCCGGCGTCGTGCACGTGGCGACAGCCGAAGAGGTCTAGCACCGTGAGTCTTGGACAGTACTTGCCGATCTCCACGAGCGCCTTGTCGCCGTACTCGCCCACGTGCTCACACTCAGAAACGTCGAGGTGCCGCAGATCCTTGCAGCACTGCGCGATCTTGACGATGCCCGCGTCCGTGATTCGTTGGCAGCGCTGCATGATGAACGTCTGGATCATCCAGCAGCCCGCAGCGAGCGTCTGCAGCATGGAGTCGGTGATCTGCGGACAGTCACTCAAGTCGACGAACACGAGCTGGCAGTTGTGCGCGAGCAGGCGCAGCCCTAGCTCCGTCACGCGCTCGCACTGCGCCAGATAGATTGTGTCGAGCTGTGTGCACTGCCGCGCGATCGCCCAGATGCAGGCGTCCGTGATGTGCGTGCACCCCGTGAGCTTGATCCCGCGCAGTGCCGGAACCATGTTGACTACCTCCTGCACCGTTGCGTCCGTGACCGTGATGCCCGAGTCGAGCGCGTGCTGGTAGAGATCGATCACGCGCTGGAACCGGCCGCTCTCGTCTGCGAGGAAGTTGTGCAGGAACGAGCGCATCTGCCGTTCTTGGCGCTCCCGGACAGGCATCTGAGCGTTCGTTGTAGAAGAACCCCCCGGGGCGACGCTGAGTATCGCGGAGCTCGCACCGGCCGAGTTGGCCGCGTGGATGGGCGGTAGCAATCCGTTCGGCTGGTGCGGCGATCGCGGCCGCTTCATGAGTTTGTGGCGGAACGTGACGCCATCGGTGGCACTCGCTGCTGCTGCTGCTGCTGCTGCTGAGTGTGTCGTTCTCCTGCGCGCTCGATCGCCCGCGTTCTCGTCCCATTCTCGCGGCGACCAAACTGCGCCGTCGTCCGCCTCGTCATTTTGCGGCTGCCACGCGCCGCGCGTCGCGGGGTTCTGCGGCCGGTCTTTCATTGCGCTCTCGACAGCTTACAGCAGCGCATTACACGCGTCTGTCCGTCCGCCTGCCTGTCGGCCCACCACCATGCTCCTTCATCCCCTGCCTGCAAGCCGTTGTTTCAACCGTTGTTTCAACCAGTTCCCGTATTAGCGTCCACACTCAGGGACTTCGGGACGTGCGGGGCCGAGTGTCAAGTCGGCGTCCTAAGCCACCAGCTCCCGTTAAGCAGGCGACACGGAGGAGGAAGACGGGGGAGGAGGTACTGGGAGCTCGTTGATGATTGATGGCATGCATTGGGTATCCGGCGGATGTTACACGTGTGCAAGCGCTTCCGACGATGGTGACAACAACTGAAGTTGGAGTGGAGGCTTCTTTCCACTGGCGGCTCTTACGGCGTGTCGATCGAGGCGGAGCCCGTGGAGAGTGGCACAGCCACCGCGTGCGCATCGTTGCCCGTGTATGCGGACACGAGCGACATGGACGCGAACATGATGGACATGGTGAGCGACTTGATGTCCGAGTCGACGGCGCGCATGTTGGCGAACGACGCGCCGCAGAGGATGAAGCAGCACCACGCGAGCACCTTCCACTGCGAGGGAGCGGGCGAGCAGGAGACCAGTTAGTGCCTCGCCACTACTGCTCCGAACTGTTTCGTGATAGACACCCACACAACACACCTTGAGCACGAAGCTCAGCGTGCCGACGAGCAGCGAGAGCGGCGAGTACCAGTCCGTCGGGTCGTTGGACAGGTCGAGCGGCTCGCGCACGAACGAGTGGACTTCGGCGGGGCGGCGCGGGTCCCCCACCGCGCTGCTGCTGCTGCTGCTCATTGCGGTCTTGAAAAAAACTCTGAAAATGACTTATAATGTTCGTTGTCTTTTGGCGCGCACTTTATATTTCGTGTCCTTCATGCCAACCTTCCTTTCAGTGAATGCGCTCTTTTTGTGTCAACTCCAGCGTCGCGCTGTGAAAGCTGTCAATGTACTCGAGGAAGTCGCCGTACAAGTCCGACTGCGCGTTGAACGCGCCTCCGTCGCGATCCATGGCCTCGGTCATCATCTGCAGTACCGCACAGGCGTCGTCGACCGCGTTAACGTGTCTCGACGGCGCTATGTAGCGGTC
>JAASFZ010000028.1:0-51929 GCA_023334075.1 Globisporangium nunn | reverse complement strand
GGAGCAAACGTGCCCAATCGTCTTCCTCTCGTTTCCGTCTCTACAGACTGGAAACTCAGAAGGTGCACTTGCACGCTTCTCGCATTGTGCTGCGTAACTCGGGCAAGCCCGGTTACACTGTAAGTCTGGACGTGCAACAGCCTGCGGAATCAAAGCGCACTTGAGATACGGCTGTGAAGGCGTCCAATAAGTTTCAAAAGACAACAAAGGTTAGGCTTGAGCATGCGTAGAGTGCACGTAGTGTTGTAAGAACAAACAGATACAAGTGTGAGTCACAAATAGAAATAAAAGTATGTAACGTTCCTTTATAGAATTGACATAAACTTAGTGCAAAACACATTTATGACGAGATTCTAAAGGCAAATCAATGACAACTTCAAGTGTTCGCAGACGGCTTGGTGTTGTGGGATGTGTTGCGTAAGGAGTATGGAGTGTGTGTGTGTGTGTGGAATTGTCGCGGGGTGTGTGTGTTGTTGTGCGTGGTCAATTGGCCGAGTGGTCTAAGGCGCCAGTTTAAGGCACTGGTCTGAAAGGGCGTGGGTTCGAATCCCACATTGGCCAACTTTTTGCTGCGCACGCTCTCTTCCTACTCGCGAGTGCTCGACGAGGGCCCACCAAGTCGTTCCGACCGCTCGAACGCCTTGCGGACGGTCGTGGCAGTTTTTAACCACGACTACCCGCTCCACGAAACGTGCAGCCCACTTGTTGACTCTGGCACTTGCGTCAGACGTTGGTAGCAGCGTCGTCGAGGTTTCCGAGCGAGCACAACGTCCCAGACGGCTTGGTGTTGTGGGATGTGTTGCGTAAGGAGTATGGAGTGTGTGTGTGTGTGTGATCTTTGCCTAACTTTTATTTCGCAGGGGTTTCTAATGTATTGTAACTTTCTGCTTTTTTGTTTATCTGTGTATCGAAAAGTATCGGTTTATCGTTGTCATCTACAAAATCTGGTATGTTTCAAATCATCAGTATAATCTTTGAGAATCGTTCTATCGCATATATATGATCTCTATAAAATTATATGTATTCTTGTATTATATGAATTGTTTTGATTTTTTTAGACCATTGGTCGGAGGGCTGTGTACGTACTTCTTACTTGAATCGACAAGGATGGTGCTGTACGTGGTCGGCCTCGGTCTCGGCGACGAGCAGGACATCACGCTGCGCGGACTGAACGCGGTGAAGAAGGCCAAGAAGGTCTTTCTGGAGAACTACACGTCGGTGCTCGGCATCGAGCTCTCGCGGCTGGTGCGTGCGTGTGCGTGTGTGCAGCAAGCGATGGCAGGCAGGCAGCGCGCAAAGTCCTGTACGAGCGACTGACCGTGCATGTCGCTCTACTACTGGACCGACTGCCGCGCAGAGCGAGTTCTACGAGCGCGAGGTAATCCTCGCGGACCGTGACTGCGTGGAGACCGGCGCAGACCAGATCCTGGAGCACGCCAAGGACGACGACGTTGCATTCCTCGTGGTCGGTGACCCGCTCTGGTGCGCGAGCTGCTGGTTCTGCTTGAGGCCGTCATGAGTGTGTGTGCAGCGATGCTGAGTCGCTGGACGTGTGGCTGCAGCGCGACGACGCACTCGGATCTGATCATCCGCGCGAAGGAGCTCGACATCAGCGTGCAGGTGATCCACAATGCGTCCGTGATGGGCGCTGCCGGCTCGTGCGGGCTGCAGCTCTACAACTTCGGGCAGACGATCTCGATTCCGTTCTTCCGCGACGAGTGGCGCCCCGACAGCTTCTACGAGAAGATTTTGTACAACAAGAAGGGCGGCATGCACACGCTCTGCCTGCTCGATATCAAAGTGAAGGAGCCGGATTTCGAGGCCATGTGCCGCGGCCGGACCGTGTACCTGCCGCCGCGCTTCATGACCGTGAACCAGGCGCTCGAGCAGCTCATCGAGGTGGAGGAGAAGCGACAGGAGGGCGCCTACAGCCGCGACTCGCTCTGCGTGGGCATGGCGCGCCTCGGCCAGAAGGACCAGACGATCATCGCCGGCACGATGCAGGAGCTGCTCACAGCGGACTTTGGCGCGCCGCTGCACTGCCTCGTGATCGCAGGCGAGGTGCACGCACTCGAGGAGGAGGTTCGTCGAGAAGCTGTGTGGTCCGCTCGCGTCTCTGGATCTGGTGAGCAGCAGAGGAACTCATTCTTTCTGTCTGGTGGTTTGGTCGCTGTCCTGCAGATGCTGCAGATGTTCCGTATCTCGCCAAAGTAAGTCGTGATTGCGTCGCGACTCGGCTCGATGCTCCCATTGAGACCCCAACTAGGTTCTTTTGCTGTTGGGATTTGCTTGTCCGACTTGCTTGTTTGCGTCGCACTCTCTCGTCTGCAACTTGTCGTCGTTATAGTCGCGATGTCCTTCCGCTTTCGCGACTGCCCACTCGGCGTCGTCATGCACTGATGTTCGCCAGGTCGGTTGGCTAATGGTCATCATCATCTCATCCGATCGGGCACCGGAACATCCTCTCGAGAAAGTTATAAGCCACAAGTTTACACAAGGCTCTGTCACGCCAAGAGAGAGAGAGAGAGAGAGAGAAAGAAAGAGACCATCCTCCTTACACAGCACGCTCATGTAGAGTGTGCGTTCGAGCAGCTCACAAAGGAAGAGGCGGAGCTCGCCAGCAGCAGCGCGTTCTGGTGCATTTTGTCAACAAAACCGGATTCGAACAAAGAGCACTTCACATTGGAGGCTTTGTACTCCAACTTGTATAGAGATTTCTAACGCACACATTTTCATGTGATGCTGCGCAATGAAATTCCAAAACACAACATACCTTGCTGACGGAGGTCTGTCAGAACCTTGAGATCAATTTTGGCAATCCCGCGGTACAAGAGCACTCGCCACGCGCTCTCCCTCTACAAGAGCCTCCTGCTTCAACGCCACTTGATTCACTCATTTTCTTCACTCTCACATTGCTACCAAGGCTCCAGGCACACACACACGCACACCACACAGACAGATAAGCTGAAGCCGCTCGTCGAGCTGACTTGGAGCGAGTGCCACCTCTCTATCGTCACTGCGCTTGTTTAGCGCCTCGTCCGCCGAGTGCCTCGTCCGTCCGCCCATTCTGCAATCCGCCGTCCCATGGCCGTGTCTCCTTCTATCGCTAGCAGCTCCAGCAGCTCCAGTAGCGCCCTCGCCGCCGGCTACAGCGCCGCGCGCCGCCGACTCGTGCGCGCGCTCTTCCCGCGCGTCATGGAGTACAAGATGATCTCGCGCGAGCTTGAGAAGCACGAATTCATGCCGGTCGTCTACGTCGTCGACCGCTCCGACAGCTGGCGCGCGCGCGTGCCCGGCTTCCTCGAGCGCGCCATCGTGCAGACGTACATCGCGCCGCTCGTGCTCGGCGGCGGGTCCAGTGACAAGCACGCGCAACTTGCGCTCGAGTTGCGCCGTCGCACGCAGCTCATGAACGTCGCGGCCGCCGGCGTCTGCACCGACGAGGCGCGCTACAAGCTCGGCGTCTTCGTCGACTACGCCACCGCAGCTGTCGCGCGCGACAAATCGGATCTCTACCAGGTCGTGCGCGCGATCGCCAGCACGCTGCGCGAGGCGACGCACCAGCGCGCGCTCGTCGTGCCTGTGACGATGCACTTTTGCTCGAGTGGGAGTTTCGTGAACGTCAACCGCTTCGCCGGCGTCCGCTACGGCGCGCCAGTGCTGCTCGAAGCGCGCGACATCGCAACATTCGTGCAGGACCCGGTCGAGTTCGTGCAACACATCAGCGCGCGGTTGAGCGCGTCGCTCAAGATGCAGCCGCCCAGCACGGCCACGCAAATGGAGATCCTGCGCCTCTCACGCACGCTGCACGTGTACTGCGCCAAGGTGTTCCGCGACGACTGCTTCTCGCGCCGCCAGATCGCGTCCATGAACGAGGAGATCCTTCAGATCCACTTCCGCACGCGCAACCACCCGGACATGCACGTGCTGAAGGAGAAGATGGCCAAGTACTGCCAGATCCTGCGCAAGTGGCGCCTGCGCGACGAGGACATCAACTCAGCGGCGATCGAGAACCATCCGTCAAGGCAGAACCCGGTGTATCTCGTTTGGGTCGCGGTGATCGTTCTGGAGCGCGTGCTCACCGCCCCCGGCCGCCTCTTTCTGTCAGGAGTGACCGACTTGTTGTACCGACCCCCGCAGCAGCGCAAGCACAGCGCGCTAGCAGTGATGTTGTCGGCGCTGATGAAGTGCGCGTTGGCGCTCATGTCGCTGGGCGTGCTGCTCCGCGTCGCGCAGTCGAAAGAGGTGTTCTGGGGACTTGTGTCGCTCGCTGCGCTGCTGTCGATCGTTCACGTGGCGAAGGACTTCCTCGGCTACCGGGAAGTGGCGCAGCACCTAAAGAAGATCCAGTTCTACTTCATGGACGCGGCGGAGCTGAAGGAGCTGAAGGAAACGCGAGCAGTTCTTGCACGGCGGATTCACGCGCTTGTCGCGCACTACCTCAGCACCGACCTGCCACAACCGGTGCTGCAGGACCGATCGAAAGCGTCTGCAGACGACACCGTGTTACCAGACAACGATGAGTACACGTTGAATCCGCACCACAAGATATTTATTAACGCGCCGCGGTCGTTCCCGCTCGCGTACACGAAGGAGATCCAGGACCCCGCGGTTGTGCGGGAAGTGGTGTATGCGCCGAAAATGCTGCGCGACGAGACGTGGCGAACGGTCTACGAGACCCTAGCACCCAAGCACCTCCGGTTCAGCGCGCTGCTGGCGAACAACAAGGGCGACAACCTGCCGATGCGTGAGCTCCTGCAGACACCGCTCTTCAACGCCGTGCTGACGGCGTATGTGATGTATCAGACGCAGCCATCTTCCTCAGACGAAGAACGAGAGCAAGAACAAGAGCAAGGCAGGACTCCCGAATGCTACGGTGGCGCACAGATCTCAGATCTTGCAGCGACCAACGCCTTCGGAAACTACGGATCCGCGGAAGCCGTCATAGACGCAGCGCTCCAGCTGGCGCAAGAAGAGGACGAGCTAAGCAGTTGATGATGTACAGGGATAATTTGGAAAAGCGAGTAGATTGGTTTCAATGTCGCTTGTTTGCTGCGCTCATTCGGGTCATAGTCGAACTTGTGAGATCAGCCAACACAGTTCAAATGTGATCTAAGCACTCGACAAACCTGGTGATGGAGCCTGCACCGGATCCTTGCAGCTTTGGCGACGGCAGCTTCGAGTTCGCGAAGGTGTCGAGCTGGTCTCGGAGCTTGGCTTCTTAGGCTTCAAACATGTTCTTGCGGCAGAACGAGCCTCGCGCGGCCTGTGCTTCGTAGTTCTTGAAGTGCACTCGAGCCGCAGATGAATCCTTCGTCTGACTTGGGGTGGAGCATCAAGGGCTTCTTTCGCGCGCGGCGACATGGTAGCCGGGTTTTGAGCCTGGAGCTGGAGAGCGACTTGGGCTGTCTGAAATCCTTGGAGCTTCTTCTGGATCAAGTCGTCGACTCGATCCGTGATGCCGAGATCGGTGTAACGCTCGTAGCCCAAAGCCACTTTCGAGTTCTGCGCCAGGTAGTTGGTCCGTTTTGCTCACAAGGTGCGTGAAACAAGTTCGCGCCTGATGTCTGAGGTACAAGAGCGTACAAATCGCGCTGCATTTTGTCGTTGTGCGCCTTGAGTTCTTCGATGAGATGACGGCACTCCATTACCTGTATGCATATCAATGGTATACTATGTATGCAGACAGAAGAACGAACAACCGAGTGCAGTCTGCGCACACCTCGCACACCCACTGGTTCGTATGCGGGTCGAACTTCTTCATGTCGACAGTATGACCGCTTTGCGCGCACAGAAAGATTGGCCGAAGTTGCTCGTGTGCAGATTGTTCACGCGTCTTCATTCCAGTTAACAGAATCTTTCTCGCAGCCTCTACTGCTTCACCCACTTGTCCTCGCGCTGCACAGCGCGGTCAATGATGACCGTCTGACCGTACGGGTTGTAGCGCGCGTGGAAGGGCTTCTTCAGGTCCTCGCAGAACTCGCGCATCTTCTGGCGCGCGTCCGCCTGGTCGAACGAGCAAACGCCAGTGTCAGCAGTTGCTGTAGCTTCAGAAGGAACGCCATACACACACACACACACACGCACCAGGCTCTCCGCGGCGTAGTACACCGGCTGGTACGTCGTGATCGGGTACTTCTGCTTGCAGGCAGCGAACGGGTCCCACGGCCGGACCTCCGGGTACTCGTCGACTCCGCCAGCCGGGCGCGTCGGCGAGCAGGCGTACTCGAGTTCGCCGAAGCTCGAGAGCAGACCGGCTCCGTACGCCTTGTACTCGCCGTTCTGCTTGGTGAGGCCGTACTCGACAGAGAACCAGTAGCACTGCCACAGACACACAAGCAACAAGCGCACCAGGTCAGATTTTGCTGGGGCATTGCAGCTCTACTTCCAATTCATGCTTGGCACTCACCGTAGCCAGACGCTCAATCTCCTCGTCGGAGGCTCCGAGCGACGCCAGCCCGATCTCGTGCGAGAAGTCAGCAAAGTCTGGGTCCTGTGGAGAACACGCATTGTCAGCATCTTGGAATGGGGGTGGGAGGAGGGACTTTGGATTGGACAGGATCTCGCAGTGCACGAACCGCAAACATCGGTGCATGGCCCATCAGCTCGTGGCAAATGTCCGGCTCCGGCGTGTACAGCGGCATCGAGTGGTGGCGGATGTACTGGGATGTGATACAGTCGTAAAATGCACACAGCGATGTCAGGACTGTTGCGAGCGACTCGCTAGCATTACATATGCGCAAGAGTGCGCACCTGCGTGGAGAAGAACACCCGGAACGCCAGTCCGTTGAGGAAGTCGCGCGACGACAGCAAGCCGCCGACCGGGCGTAAAGTGAAGCCCGTGCACTCCTTGAGAAAGTTCGAGATGTCCTGCTGCTGCGGAATGTTGTCGACCGCGTAGCCGCAGTTGCTCTCGAGCAGCGGCACGATGTAGTTGAATTCATCGCACGCATGGCGCTTCCAGAGCTCCTTCATGCGCGCGTAGATGACGCCCCACGTTTTGGTCTGTTTGACGTATGGGAGTAGACATTGTCAGCACGCAATACAGCCATTTGATATCGAAGCGGATCTTCAACTGCTGCGGTACCGCACCTCGTCCTCCGTGTACTCGAGGCGCGGAATTGGGTCACCCTGGCGGTAGTTCAGAGCCATCTGCGCGAACGTGTCACGGCGAGCGCGGTAGACTTTGTCCTGTAACATACAGGAGACTCTATGAGGACCTCGAGATGACGAGACAGTCAAAGAAAAGTGCACACGCCTGACATACGTTGAAGCCAGGATGGTCGGATTCCAGGTCCGTGCCAGCGTCCAGCACCTGATGCGCGCATCATCGTCAAGAACAGCAGCAGCGTAAATGCGACGTCGCCTCTCGCAAGAAAATGCCGACCAGAGCTTCTTGCTCACCTGCGACACCGACCGGTCGAGTTCGTTGATCTTGCGCGGAAACCACGGCACTGAGCGTCGTGAAACGTTCTCGTGAGTCACTCAGTTCGTCTCTCGACCAGCTCCACCGTCTGCGAGCAAAAGACATGTCACGCACCCTTCTTGTCGTGCAGCACCATGAGCACAAGGCTGTTCTTCTTGAGGTCGTCCATGAGGTCGTCGACCGCCGCGTCGCCGCGCTTGCCATCGAAGTCGATGAAGAATGAGTAGTTCTGGTTGTAGCCCTTGGACGGTCGCGACTCGATGCGCGTCATGTTGACGTCGTGCTTCCAGAAGAACTTGAGAATCTCCTGCAGCGAGCCTGTTGGACATCAGGTGGTCGTCAGCACGTAGCTAAGAGGGAGACGACCCGCATCCGCCCGAGAGCAGCAGAAAGCACACATACCCGGCCCATCCTCGACCTCCACGAGGATCGACGTCTTGTTGCTGTCGCCGACGGTGTAGAAGCGCTGTGCGGCGGTCGCAAGCGGCGCCGCGTGGCGCGCAGCCATCTATGAAGTCAGCAGAGGAACAGTCGCTCGTGAGTCGTCATCGCCACTCGCTGAGCTGGTAAACAGACAGCAGCAGACGCACCGGGTGCACATGCGCAGCGGCAGCGGCGTGCGAGCGCTGGAGAAGCGAGCGGAAGACCATCACGCAGACGAGTGGGAGGGAGGCGGGCGGATGGGCGATCGGGCAGATGTGTGCGCGGCGCGGCGAATGCGGAAGTGAGCAGCGAGCGAGCGAGCGAGCGAGCGCAGTGCGTCGGGCTGATGACGTCGGTGGTCTTCACAGCGTTGAGTTGAGAGGACTGCGCATATTGAACTTACATCCATTCCAGGGTTGTGATTGGCCGAGAGAGACGGCGTGGACCACACTAGGCGTTTCTTGCACCGAAAGCTGAGCTAAAATAATCACACTCAGCTAACGCCATTGTTTTGATGTGTATCCTGGTGGTGGTCCACACCGATAACGACCTCTCGGTGTCAAGGAGCAGCATGCTGCACATCGAGTATTGGTCAGTAGTTACGTGAGGTTGCTTCACCATAGTCCATGGTTCGTCTCGCCATCTCCACCTCGTTGCATCTTCGTGGGCTGGGGAGAGCGCTGAGTGGTGCTTGGTCGTCATATCCTGTGTTAGGATACGGGGACCAGTACGAACAGAGCATTTGGAGATAGTGAAGAAAACGAAGACCTATTGTATGCGTTGTAGACCAGCACGAGTCCAAACATCCAAAATCGCACTTTACCGTAGTCGTACTTAGCTCATAACCCGGCAGACCGATATACGTAGCAAAAGCGAGCCAAGCAGCTTTTTGGTTTTTCTCTCACAGCGCTTTTCGCCTTCGATCGCTCGCCCACACACCCACCCGCGCGTTCGCCCACACATCCACTCGCGCGCTCGCCCCCCTCACTTCCTCCCCTCACCCTCTCCATGAAGCTCACGGTCAAGACCCTACAGGGCGTCGCCTTCTCCATCGACGCGGAGCCCTCGGACTCGGTGCGCGCGCTTTGCTCGCGCAGCAACGCTCAACGCGATCTTTGCTCACAACGCTTCTCGAATCTTCGGCAGGTCGCAAGTGTCAAGGCGACAATCGAGGCGCAGCAGAGCTTCCCTGTGGCGCAGCAGAAACTCATCCACGCCGGCAAGGTACTTAAGGATGACAGCCCCCTCGCCGAGTACAACGTCAAGGAGAACGACTTCCTCGTCGTCATGGTCACCAAGGTACATAACTCCGACCTGGGTTGAGATGCGCACGAGATAAAGACGAGAAGACTGACACGCTCCCTTGCTGCTCCTATAGCCGAAAGCCGCCAAGCCGGCGGCTGCCGCTGCTCCCGCGGCCGCTCCAGCTGCTCAGGCAGCGGCTCCGACGGCAGCCGCAGCGCCGGCAGCTGGTGCTTCTACTTCAACGGCGGCGGCACCGAGCACCTCCGCCGCCTCAAGCAGCAGCACGGCGACCGCCCCCGCGGTGTCGACGCCTTCGCCGGCGCCTGCGACGACTGCTACGGCCACCCCTTCCAGCGGCATCGTGGTGGTACGATTCACCTTGATTCACTGGGTTATCGCCGCGAGAAGCAAGTGTGTTCACCACCATACCTGTGGTACTCTCTGCGTGCCTGTTGTCTCTCTAGGGCGAGCAAATGAATGCAACGGTACAGCAGCTCGTCGAGATGGGCTTCCCGGAGGATCAGGTGCGCCAGGCGCTCCAGGCAGCGTTCAACAACCCCGATCGTGCCGTCGAGTACCTGATGAACGGCATCCCGGAGCAAGTGACAGCGCCCCCAGCTGCCTCGGGGGCTGCTCCGTCGGCGGGAGGTGGCGCCGCGAACTCGCTCGAGGCGCTCCGGAATCACCCACAGTTCGACGCGCTTCGTCAGCTTATCCAGTCAAACCCTGCTGCGCTCCCGGCGGTGCTCCAGCAGATTGGCGGCCAGAGCCCGGAGCTCCTGCGCCTAATCCACCAAAACCAGGACCAGTTCGTGGCGATGCTGAACGAGCCGATCGCAGCGTCGTCGTCGTCGTCGTCGTCCGCTCCGGTCTCGACCGGCGGCGCCCCGTTCGACTTTGGCGGGCTCGGCGGCGCGATGCCGACGCCGCAGCAGATCCAGCAGCTCGTGGACTCGCTGACCCCCGAGCAGCAAGCACAAATGGCCGCTCAGATGGGTATGACCCCGGAGCAATTGCGCGGCCTGTCGCAAATGCTGAGCAACCTCCCTCCCGGCGCCATGGAGCAGATGATGGCGTCGATGGGCGGCGACGGTGCCGGCGGCGCGCCGGGCGGCGGCCACCGCATCATGCTCACAGAGGAGGAGGCGGCGGCGATCGACCGCCTGTGCGACATGGGCTTCGACCGCAACGAGGCGGTGCAGGCGTACCTCGCATGCGACAAGAACGAGGCGCTCGCAGCAAACTTTCTAATGGACAGTATGTCAGACAACTTTGGCGGCAGCGGCGGCGCTGGCGGCGGTGCCAGCGGTGGCGACGACAACGATGACATCTACGGATAAGCGAGCGAGCGGACTAATATAAGCCCAGCGCCAGGCAGCATGTGTGTGTGAGTGTGGCGCTGGCTGTTGGGAACCTGTGTCTAGCGTCCTGCAGTGTTGTCGGGATTGCCGTAGCTGCTGGGGTGTATCTGCCCACACGCGTTGCGTTGCGTTGCGTTGGGTTGCTGTCGATGCTATGGATGCTATCGACGGCGTGGTGGTGCCGCTATTGATAGCTGCAGTTGTGGTGCAGATTTAGACCTTGAGCTCAAGGTAGACGACGACGACGACGGCGCACGCCTTAAACGCACGTTGTTTTGTTTTGCTTTCGCGCTCGCGTGCGCGAAGGACCTGAGCACACGACGGAAGCGCCATGGGCGAAGAGGTGGAGAAGCACATCCTGCGCAAGTACGAGCTGCTGCAGAAGCTCGGCAAAGGCGTGCGTTTTGTATTGTGCATGCACCTGCTGTCGTTACTTGGAGATTGATGCACACCCGGTCTGTTCTGACGCACACGTGGTCGCACTCGGTTCGCGCTGACAACAACCGCAGGCGTACGGGATCGTCTGGAAAGCGATCGACAAGAATACGCGGCAGGTCGTGGCGCTCAAAAAGTGCTTCGACGCGTTCCGCAATGCCACGGACGCGCAGCGCACGTTCCGCGAGGTCATGTACCTGCAAGAGCTCAATGGCCACGCGAACATCATCCGCCTGCTCAATGTAATCAAAGCCGATAACGACCGCGACATCTACCTGGTCTTCGACTTCATGGGTATGTACTGCTGTTCGTCTCGATCTGCGTATTCACAGATGTTTGCACGTGATCGCCACTCGTTCATCCCGACTCACTCACTCCTCTGTGCACCACCAGAAACGGATCTCCACGCAGTCATACGAGCCAACATCCTTGAAGAGATCCACAAGAAGTACATCATCTACCAGCTGCTCAAGTCCCTCAAGTACATGCACACGGCGGAACTACTGCACCGAGACATCAAGCCGAGTAACCTGCTCCTCAACTCGGACTGCCACACGAAGCTCTGCGACTTCGGGCTCTGCCGCTCCGTCTCAGAGATGGGAGGACCGAACCCAGTGCTCACAGACTACGTCGCGACGCGATGGTACCGCGCGCCGGAGATCCTCTTGGGGTCGACGCGGTACGCCAAGTCTGTCGACATGTGGGCAGTCGGTTGCATCGTCGCAGAGATGGTAACCGGTCGCCCCGCGTTCCCTGGGACGTCCACGATGAACCAACTCGAGCGCATCCTGGACGTCACGGGTCCACCTACCGCAGAAGACATCGAGAGCATCAAGTCACCGTTTGCGAACACGATGCTCGAGAGCTTGCCGCCGCCCAAGCCCAAGCCGCTCGAAGAGCTCTTCCCGAAGGCATCGCCTGAGGCGCTCGATCTGATCCGGCAGTGCTTTTGGGTATGTTCCACCACACGAGCTCTTGAGTCTCTTAATGCTGCACCTGACGATTTCCCTCTCATATGCACCGCAGTTCGACCCGAGCAAGCGCATTTCGTGCGATGACGCGCTCAAGCACCCATATGTGGCGCAGTTCCACAACGAGAAGGACGAACCAAGCGCGCCGGGGCCGCTGCAGATTGTCGTGGACGATAACACCAAGTATTCGGCCGCCGACTACCGCGATCGCCTCTACCGCGAAATCATTAAGAAGAAGAAGGAGGTGCGGAGACGCACGCAGGGCCAGGAGGGGGCATCATCGACGACCAGCTAAGGTGTAGCCATCCTGAATCAATCGCCTCGCTTCCATTTGAGTGTACCACTCTTGCTTCTATTAAGTTTGCTTTCATTATTTATCCGCACGTCTTCATTAATTATTCACGCGTCGTCGCTGATGTGCACTGCACACATACACACGCACACTCTCTCAGAGGACACAAGAAGAGAGGACGAGCATGACGCCGCCCGCCGCGCTGTCTGCTGCTGCCGCCGCCTGCAGCTCCCTAGTTTTGCAAGTAAGCAGCCAGCGCCTGCTGCCTAGTCAGCGCCGCTCACTCGCCGCGGATAATGCCATTAGCGACGACAGCACCGTTCGCGAACTGCGCGCCGCCGCCGGCGCCGCAAAGCGTGTCGACGACCTCGTGCGCGAGCTCCCGGGCCTCGACCCGAGCATGCAGGTGACGCAGCACGCGGGACGCATCACGCTGCGCAGCGGAGAGCGCAACCAGATCTTCTACTGGCACTTCCCGGCGGCCACGGCGCCAGAGCGCGCCCCGCTCGTCGTGTGGCTCAACGGCGGTCCCGGCTGCTCCAGTATGCAGGGCATGTTCCTGTACGTAGAGCATCCTCGATGCCTCTGCGCCTCTATGGCGATGCTGAGAACGCGTGGGGCGATTGATTACGTGTGCGCAGAGGCATCTCGCCGTTCCAGCTCGTGAACGGCACGCACATTGAGATGAACAAGCATAGCTGGCACCGCAGCGCGAACCTGCTCTTCGTGGACCAGCCTGTGGGTACCGGAATGTCGGCCTCGCGCGGGAACAATGTTCGCACGGACGAGAAGGGCGTCGCAGCCGACTTCTATGACTTCCTGAGCCAGTTCTTGCTGCGTCACATGGAGTACCTGGCAGTGGACCCGGGGAGCAACAAGCAGATCTCGCGTGAGATCTTCCTCTTTGGCGAGTCGCACGCTGGCCGCTTCATCCCGCAGTTCTCGACGCATATCCTCGCGCAGAACCGTGTTCCGTTCAAGGACGCGGACATCACGATCCGCTTGAAAGGCGTGGGCATCGGCAACGGCTGGGTGCATCCGCCAATTCAGTACGAGTACAGCGACTATGCGCACGGCATGGGGCTGCTTACGTTCGGGCAGGTGCGGTCGCTCAAGGCCGAGTACGCCAAGTGTGAGAACGCGCTACTCGCGGGCAAGTTCAACACACCGGCGTGCTTTGCGAACATGAACGCAATTCTGCACAGCATTAGGAGCACGGGGGGCATGTCGCTCAACTACTACGACGTGCGCGAGTACGTCCACTCGGTGAGGTCGTACCCGAAGGAGCAGAATTGGATCGTCGAGTACCTGAACCAAGAGCGCGTGCGCAAGGCGCTGCACGCGAACGAGGAGAGCACGTTCCGTTTCGAGATCTGCAGCGACCCGGTGTACAATGGGCTAGCGGAGTTCGATGGCGTGAGCACGCTCGCCAATGTGCAGGAGATGCTACGCAGCGGCTTGCAGGTGATGTTTTACAACGGCCAGTGGGATATGATGTGCAACCACCACGGGACGGAGAAGCTGTTGCTCCACCTCGACTGGAACGGCTCGAGCGAGTACCAGGCCGCGACCAAGTACACGTGGGTGACGAACGGCCGAAAAGAGCCGTCCGGGTTCGCGCAGCAGGGCGGCAACCTGACGTATCTCGTCATCGCGAACGGCGGGCACATGGTGCCGTACGACGTCCCCGAGGTCGCCGCTGATATGATGCACAAGTTCGTGCACGGCATCGCGTTCACCGACTCGGTGCAGGAGGTGGCGAACACGAAGACCAACATGACGAACCTCGAGTCTGTCCAGTGCTACGCGGGAGACGGCGCGGCGGGCGACTTCACGGCTGTCGTGCAGCAGCTCGGCGTGCCGTGGATCTGGGTCGCCGTGCTCATCTCGGCCGTCAGCAGCGTGCTCGCAGTGGCAGTGACTGTCATGTTTCTCCGCAGCAAGAGACCCAAGCAGCGCGCTGGTGCGCATTCGCGGATCGTTCAGGAAAGCGACGATGACGACGACGACGATGACGGTGATGTTAGCGTCTCTGAGCAGCGCAGAGGCGGCCGTCGTCATGTACAAGAAGACGCCGTCGAGGACGAGGTCGTGGACATGACGAGTGAAGGACCGTCCCAAGCATGAGTGGGAGACTCTTCGATCAGATAGACTGCAGGCTCCGTGAGCTCCACACGTTGGCGTCTGCCATCTCTCTCGCCGTGTCGCTGCAGCGGATTCAAGGTGAAGGCTACGCACATTTTGTGTACTGTTTGTAATCAATCCAGATTTTGACGCGCATCGAGCAGAGCCAAAGTCTCCTGCTTGAAATGGTGGTGCGCTCGGTCGTCGTCTTCGCTGCTGCAGCGCTCGCAGGTCTCGCGGCCGCGCAGCTGCCGATCCCGCCGGAGCCGCCAGGCTTCACGGTCGGCGGCGGGAGCGCGGACGCCGGCGTGCAGCTTGAGACGTATATCGATCTGGTGCGTCTTGGATACTTGAAACTCGAGAGGCAAGTGCGCCTCACTTCTCCCTTCTTCGCGCAGATGTGTCCCGCGAGCAAGGCCGCGTACCCGGGGCTCCAGGGGCTTGTGGAGCATTACAAGTCGAGCGAGCTGCGCGTCAAATTCGTGCTCTTCCCGCTACCGTATCACCAGCACGCGTTTGCCGCGGCCGAATCGGCTTTCACGATCACGAGTGCGCTGGGCGACGACCACTTCACCAAGTGGCTCGAGACGATGTACGAGAACCAAGAGAGGTAAGAAGCCGCGTGCGTGGTCGACGACGGCGGCGCTGCGGGTGCCAACTGACCATCTCGCCTGTGTGTGCAGCTACTGGAACAAGCAGACGAAGGACCTCACGGCGATGCAGGTGACCGACAAGCTTTTCAAGCTCGCGAAGGAGACGTTCCCCGCTCTCACGCACGAGCAGTGGGCCAAGGGTATGTCGGGCTTCGGTGGCACGGACGCGGACAGTTCCGCGCGCGAGTCATGGAAGTACACGTGCTCGCGCATGGCCTCGGGCACGCCCATGTACACGCTCAACGGGGTGCCGCTGGACGCCGACTCGGGCTGGAGCGTCGACGACTGGCGTAAAGTCATCGATCCGCTCGTGAAGGCACGTCGCGCATGAGGAGGAGCGTGAGAAGCGAGAGAAGATGCCTGAGCAGCATGGAGGGAAGCTTGAGGAGCAAGAGAGAAGCGTGCGATCTTTGATACGTATCACCTCTAGCCAATGAACTCGCAGGATGAGTGATCGTCGATTCCCCTTACAAACTCTCATTCCCGAAGATCGCCGCTCCAGCGCAAGCGATGCCGTCGTTCTGGTCGATGCTGCGCGCCGCCGCGGTCGCCGCCTCCGCACTGCTCTGCACCGTGTCTGCGCAACTGCCGATCCCCGGGAAGCCGCCAGGCTTCACGGTCGGCGGCGGCAGCGCGGACGCGGGCGTGCAGCTCGAGACGTTCGTCGACCTGGTACGTGCGATGCGTGCTGCTTGTGTGGTCAGTCACCAGTAGACGCAGCGCGAACCAACCGCGGACTGGTTCTCTCTTCCGCATTATCAGCTCTGTCCGGACAGCAAGTCGGCATACCCGGGGCTCCAGAAGCTCGCAGAGCACTACAAGCCGGAACAGCTGCGCCTCCGCTTCGTGCTCTTCCCGCTGCCGTACCACCAGCACGCGTTCGCGGCAGCTGAGGCGGCATTCACGATCACGAGTGCGCTGGGCGACGACCACTTCACCAAGTGGCTCGAGACGATGTACGCGAACCAGGACATGTACGTCGCATCGTGTGAAGTGATTGGCCCGTCTACCTGCGTACTTGGCTAATGCAGATGCACTGACCGGTGATCGGCTCTACTCGCAGCTTCTGGAACAAGCAAACGAAGGACTTGACCCCCATGCAGGTGAACGACAAGCTCCGGCAGCTGGCGCAGAAGACGTTCCCGAGTCTGAGCGACGAGCAATGGGCCAAGGGCATGACAGGCTTTGGCGGCACGGACGCAGACGAGCGCGCGCGCGCCGAGTGGAAGTACGCGTGCTCGCGTGGGAAGACGGGCACGCCGCTCTACAACCTCAACGGCGTGCCCTTCGACGCCGATGCGGACTGGAGCTTCGACGACTGGCGCAAGGTCATCGATCCGCTCGTGGAGGCGAACGACAAGGGCAAAGCTGGCTCGGCAGCCGCTGCGGCCGTGCAGAGATCCGCGGTGCGCATGAGCGGCGTGCCGCCGGCGACGCCCGACCGCCCAGTGCTGCACTTCGCGCGCCACGAGACGCTCGCAGCCGCCAGCGTGTGCGTGGGTGTGGCTGGCGGCGCTCGCCCGTGCGAGTTCGTCCCCGGTCGCGCCATGTGCTGCCAGCCGCACGAGGCGTGCGTGCTGCACTCGGGCTGTGTGGCGCTGGCGTAGCTGGCAAGCAGCTCGTCATGAGAGCTCTCCTACTGGGACGCACGATCTCGCTCGGAGCCCCTCGTGTCATCTTGGAGGTCCCATCAGAATCGTCAACTTGAACTTTACCATTTCACATCGTAAGCTCGCGAGTATCCGGTTACGTATACATGTAGAGCCAAGTCGGAAGCGCCAAATCTCGTGACAAACAGGAGTTTATCCGGACGCGAAGCTGCCTTTCTGCTTCACAGCAAAAGACCTTTCGACTCCCCTCAGAGACTATGGTACTGGCAGGCGAGAGTCTTCGGCACGCGGCGCTCGGCGCGGTGGTCGCGGGCGGCGGCGTCACGACTGCGCAGTCGCTCTTCGCGCGGAAGCTGCAGGCGCCGACGTCGCTGGCGCTGGCGGTCGGCGGCTTCGTAGGTGTGTGCGACGTGCTACCACTCCCGAGTCGTAGGTGCCGAGAGGAGGTGCTCACATGCTGGTGGGGACAACGCAGGCGCCTTCCGCCTCATCGAGTCCACCGGCCGCAAGCAGACAGAGAGCAATCAGACGGCGGGTGACAGGTGTGGAGACGACAACTCGGCGCGCGCGGCAGCGGCGGCCGCTGTGGTTGCGCTGGCGCTACTGAGCGACAAGCGCAGGAGCATGTTCGTCTCGTACGCGGCGATCGAAGCGATGGTCGCGCTTTCGCGAGAGAAGCAGCTGGTGCCGGAAGTCAAGTACATCGGTGCGCACGTTGCTGATGGTATTGCAAGTAATCGGCGCGAAGCCTTCTGACGCCCTTCGCGGGACTGTCCATTGTGCAGAGGTGCTGCTCGGCTTTCCCGTGTACGCACAGATCATCTACGCGTGGGTCATGAAGCCCGAGCTCTTTGACAAAGCGCAGCGCGCGACGCTCGACCGGCTCAGCACGCTCGACGCGACGGTGCTGCAACGCATGCGTGCGCAGATCCCAACGAACAAGGGGCTCTCGCGTTGTGACGTGTTCCACCCGGACGCGTCCTGCGCGCAGTTCCACGGCGGCTTCTTCGCGCAGAGCATCCTGTTCTCCGCGCGTTTGTACGTCCCGATCTACTTCTTCTCGGCTGTGCTCACCAGATACAAGCAGTGGCTCTGGGGTCCGCGCCCGGAGCTCTCGCGGCTCCTAGTGCAGTACATCCGCACGTGTCTGTGCCTGACGCTGTCGTACCAGATCCCGCTGGTGTCGTCCTGCCTCATCCGCTCGAAGACGAGGCACAGCCCCGCGGTGGCTCTCTCGGGCGTAATCGCGTCCTTCGCTTTGTTCACCGAGCACGGGCGGCGGCGCGCGAGCGTGCTCAAGGCGGTCGCCGTCTACTCGCTTTGCTCCTTTGGCGCGCTAGTGTCGGCAACTGTCGGCGCATCAAAAAGCGCGGTTAAGAGCTTCCAGTACGCGCTCTTCTCGGCGGCGCTCGCGCTGATCCTCCGGCACCCAGAGCGCCAGAACCGGGTGCTCATGACGTATTTGTACGGCTACGACGTGGCCGCAGGGGGAAAGGGGAGGAAGCCAGAGGAACCAGAAGCACCTACTCGCGAGCCAGCAGCACCTGATACTGCAGCAGGAGAGAAGTAGTGTCGTAGTGTTAGGTGGGGAGCGAGTGGGCTGAGACGACGATGAAGGAGCTGGCGAGTAAGCCACCGTGGGTTCCTCAGGGACCCGATCTTCTACGTCAGCAGCGCATAAAGCGAAGAAAAAGAAGCGGAGGGCGATCGCGTCGAGCGGCAGGCAATGCTCTCCATTTTGCAAGTGGTGCTTCTTCCTTCGGTTTCCGTCGCGATCGAAAAGCTTATTCCTCGGTGTCGCGACAGTCGCGAGGACGCCACCGATCGTCACCGGGGAGGAAGTAAGCTCCCGATCGCACCTCGTGTGCCTCCTGCCTCGCGTGCGCGAGGCTCGTGAGCAGGTGCTTCAAGCTCAAGTTCCAAGCGTGAAAGTCGGCGACATGTGGCGAGAAGAGTGATCACCAGCTGCTCGCGCTTTTACAGGTCGCATAGTCAACAAGAGTCAACTCGGCTGCCTGCTCCGTCACACAAGTGTGTTACTCACCAGTTCTCCACGTCGTGGAGTCCTCCGCGAGGTGTCGACGCACGCACCGCTACTCGTCACCTTCCTTCCTCCACCCCGAGTTCAGCGTTGATAGCGGAGGTAGTGACACTCGACTTTCTCGCCGGCGCCAGCGCCATGCATCTCTCCGCGCTCTCGCACAGCCTACCGCTCGCCGCCGCAGCGCTGGCTCGCTCCCAACACGCTACGCTGAGTAGCAAGCAAGCCCAGGGGAGGATGATGATGATGATGCGAGCTGTGGGGTGGGGTGCAACTCCGGTCGGGCTCCTCACTGGGTTTCACTATACCGTCCAGATCTGGAAATTCGCCGCCGGCCCTTTCTCTGCGCATTCGCCACGCTCCATGCACTTGACCACGCTCTATGAGCACTATGGCGGCGAGAAGCGCCCTCTCTCGGGCCTCGGCGCCTGCGGCCCACAACCGCTCTGGCGCCGTCGGCCACACTCGCCTCCCTCCCCCCGCCGCCAGCCAGCCACTCGCCTCCGCCGCCAGCGAACATGCCGCTCGGCGACCCGCAGCACCCGCAGCCCCACAAGCCCGACGCCAGCAGCCGCAAGCGCCGGCCGCGCGGCAGCGTCTACGCGCTGCACCTCTGGGGCCCCAACGCGCGCGACTCGGGCGAGCTCGAGTATGTGCGGCGCCACGGCGAGCAGCTCATCCACAAGGTGCTCAACGAGGACGAGAACTGGAAGTACGTCTCGCTCAAGCAGGTGCAGGACGTGCGCCTCTACACGCCCGTGGCGGCACCCGAGGACGACCACAGCCACCACAGCAGCGCCGCTGAGAGCCACACCCGCTCGCTCTCCGCCACGTCCGCCTCGTCGGCCAAGGACGCACCATTAACGTCCACGTCGACTGCCACCTCGACCCGCATGCTGCCCGGCCGCTGCGACTTCCGCGCCATGACGCGCGTGGCCGGCAGCATCGACACCATCATGGAGATCCTCGCGGCCGACGAGGACCGCGAGGCGTACTGGACGGCCCTCAACACGCACAAAGGGCTGCGCGCGAGCCACATGTTCGGCAGCCGACGGCTCGCATCCGACGCGCCGTTCCCGCGCTGGAGCCAGCGGTATCTCGCGACGCGCTTTACCAAGTACTCGACCAAGAGCGTCGACTGCTGCTTCGCCGAGTACGCCAAGCTCTCGCCGCCCTCTAAGAGCGGTGAGCCGCGCCGCGGGTTCATCTACCGCCGCTCCGTGGACGAGAGCCTCTTCGAGCTGGACGCGATCAAAGCGCGGTTGGCGAAATATGACGACGAGTGCGAGCGCATGTACATCCAGGACTGGCTTTTCGAGGTCGCCGAGACCCGGGAACGCAACGTGTGCAAGGTCGTGCTCACGTGCGCCGTGTACTTCTCCGGAGACTACTCGCGCTCGCTGCGCGCCGAGTTCCACGAGTTCACTACCGACGTCATGGTGCAGATCCGCAAGGTGCTCGCCAAGCACTGGCGCGAGCTGCAAGGCGAGCCGGCAGAGGACGCCGCTCACCACCAGTCGCCCGCCGCGATGCTCTCGAACGCATTCAACATGGTCAAGCCCGGGCAGGCGCGCTACTGCAGCGTGTGCTCGGCCAAGTTCTCGCTACTGCGCAAGCGCTACACGTGCCGAACGTGCTGCGCGTCCGTGTGCTCCAAGTGCTCTAAGGTCGCGGCGAGCAAGAACCACGCGGGGCTCCTCGGGCAGCACGTGCCGAAGGAAGAGCGGAGAGGCGCCGGTGAAGTCGTCTCGGACCGCGAGTGCACTCTCTGTATCCAATTCAGCGACGAGACGACGGACTCGCGCTCGAGTGTAGGCACAGCCGGCCGCACGTACATGAGTGCGATCTCGTCGTCCGTGTCCGCGACCGAGTACGACGACGAGGACGAGGAGGAGGTCGCCCTCGCCAGCAGCACCCGCTCGGTCGGCGACAGCTCGAACGTGCGCAGGAACTTCTTCGCCAGCGCCACCGCCAGCTCGACGAGGAAGTCGCCTGCCGCCGCCACGACGTCGTCACTCCGCGGCCTTCCGCGGAAGGAGCGCAACGACTCGGCTGACAGCTCGAGCAGCAGCAAGAGCGCGCCGGACGCGGGCGGCGTGGTGCTCATCTCGGACCTGGACGCGCTGACGCTCACCGGCCGCGTGCGCGGCGCCGCCGTCGCCGCGCAGAGCCGCCTGAACGCCAAGCGGCCGGTGCGCACGGTCTCCGAGGACAACGTGCTGCACGCGCGCGACAGCTTGCTCGAGAACGACGACAGCGGCGACCTTGCCAACTTCACTCTAAAGCTGAAGTAGCCTTGCTCAAATATAAACTGATGGGAGTTACAAGCGCCGTGTTTAGCCTGTGACGAGATACGCGGCAGGGCTGCTGCTCAGCGATCGCCATCGCCATTCGTTGATTGCCGACCCTGATCAGAAGAAGAGGATGCAGCGCCGGAGCGTGACGTCGTGGCCGGCGAGCGCCAGCGTGCGCAGCGTGTCGCTGGCGGCCGAGAGCAGTCGCGTGAGCCGTCGCACACTCAAAGATCCGCGCATCTCCAGCACGTCGCCGCAGGATGTGCGGTGCGAGCTCGAGGCGCTCGAGGCGGGCGACTTCGCCCAGCAGAGCTGGTGGTCGCTTCGCTTCGCGAACAGCATGATGGAGAAGCGGTTCCAGCTATACCACGAGGAGCTCTCACTGCGCTCCAGCCGCGTCGGATGCAGTTGCACGCTCGCCGGGCTCATGGTCATGCAAGCCGGCGCGTTCTACGACCTCTTCGTGGTGGCTGACCGTGAGGACTACGAGATGGATGCCACGCGCTGGTCGTTCGTGTTCTTCGGCGTCGGCCTCACGGCGCTCGTCAGCGCTACCTGGATCGTCTTTCTCTGCAAGTGCCGACACGCAGGCTCCGCGCTCCAGAGCCGATTTCAAGGCGTGCTCTCGACGCTCGGAGTCTGTGTGGTGCTCGTCGTGCTCGCTCAGCCGGCATATTCGCCAGCGTCGCTGGTCGACTCAAACTCCAGAGTTATGGACGCCACACGACGCTCCCACTTGCTCACAAAGACGATCACGTTCCTGCTCATGGGACTCAGCGCCATCGCCACGATCTGGAACGCGCAGTTCCTCACGTTCGCTGTGATCGCGAGCTTCTCATTCCTGGCGCTCTGCGGCTGGCTCGCGTCCTACCTCTTCTACGTGCAGCAGGACTGGCACGTCGTGGTGCTCTTCGTGTGCAGCCTCTTCATGATCGGTCATTCGCTCTACCGCACCGAGCACAACCTTCGCCTCAAGTTCCTGCGTCTGCGACACTTGATGCTCGAGAACATCAAGCTCTCGCAGCAGAATACATTCATGCAGCAGCAGCTCAGCTCGCATGTGGACGCGATCGGGATCCACGACCACCTTAACGGCGACCACCAACAATCTCGGCAGCTCGACTTCTTTTCAAACAGCGTGGCTGTCGCAGGCGGCGAAAGCTGGATGGAGAACGTGCTCAAGGTGCTGTTCCAGCTGAAGCAGAATCACAACACTAACGACGAGATGAGTCGCGACCTGGACTTCGTCATGCAGACGCTCACATCTGAGCAAGACCTGTTTCTCGAGAATCGTGCTAAGCGTACCCGTGGCGCCACAATGCAGTCCCGGGCTGACGCTGAGACCGGCTGGCTCACGCTTATCGAGGAGCAGCGACATCGACGCCGGAAGAGCTGTGACCTGGGCACCATGATGAATGTGCCGGTCGTGAAGACCATCCGTCGCACCGACTCGGGGTTGCGCCAGACTGTGCTCACACAAGTGGAGAACTATCTGCTCGCTGGACAGCGCCACGCGAACGCGCCGTCGCACCTTTCTCCCGTTGCAGCTGCCTCCAACGCGAGAGCCGAGATGCTTGAGAATGAATCGAGATCACTTCTGGGGGGCGGGAAGTGGTCGTCCAAGGAGCTGTTAGCGCGAGCCGCGCGCTCTGAAGAGCTCGACTTGCTCGGGTTTGCGAAGGACTGCGTATTCCCGCTCACCTCGATCTTCCTCACGACACTCGAGAGTCACAACCTTTTTGTCGAGCTCCCGTTGGGCGTACAGAGCACCGCAGAGTACGGCTTGGAGATCGAGTCGCGGTATCAAGCGAAGAATCCGTACCACAACGCAGTGTAAGCCAGCGCGGCTTGGTGCATGGATATACCCTTGATTTGGAAGACGGGAGCTGACCTTCTTGTTCGTCTGCTACAGGCACGCGGCGTCAGTGGTCTGGGACATTAACTTCCTGCTGCGCCGCCTACAGCAGCCCGTAACGCCGTTGCAAGTGTTCTCAGCGCTATTCGCAGGCGCTGTGCACGATGTGAATCACCCGGGTATGAACAACGCGTATCTGGTGACAACGAGCTCGCCGCTGGCGATCAAGTACTCGGACGACTCGGTGCTCGAGCGCATGCACCTCGCCGAGGCGTTCCAGGCGGCGACAAAGGAGGGTTGCGATATCTTTGAGGGCTTCCCTAAAGAACTCAAGCGCCAGAGTCGGCAGATGATCATCAAGATGGTACTCGCAACCGATCTGTCCGGCCACCTCAAGCACGTGAATCGACTGAAAAGCAAGCGCTACGCTGTGCACTCAGCGTCATCGTCGGATCTCCTGTCGGCTTCGCCACCGTGCAGTTTGTCCTCGATGGCGGCCTGTGCTGTCGGACCCAACAGCCTCCCTGACGACCTTGTCTTCCACTCAATCATCATGATGGCAGATCTCGGTGAGGCAATGACGTTCATTAGACAACCGCGCAGATCAGAATCTGGTTGACTTTGATCCAGCATCCCACTCACCTAGCGCGCTGTCTGCTTGCCGGTGCGACTACAGGTCATGCAATCAAGTCGTTCGAGGCGCACTTCGCGTGGTCGAAGCTCGTGACCGAGGAGTTTTTCAAGCAGGGCGACACGGAGCGGCAGTTCGGCATGCCCATCTCGCCCCTGTGCGACCGGCACAACAGCCGCTTCGAGCGCAGCCAGATCGGCTTCCTCGAGTTTGTCGTTCTGCCGCTTTACTCAACCGCACGTGAGGTGCTCCCGCTCACCGAGTTCGACAGTGTGCTCGACCGCATTCAGCACAACATGGCGACCTGGAAGAAGCGTGCCGAGCAGCTCGAGCAACAGCAGCGAGACGAGGCGTCGACTGGCACCACTACCACCAGCAGTAGCAGCAGCACCACGGCCGAGCCATCGTCCGAGCCCGAGTCGCGCCAGTCGCCAGCAACAACGACACGCGCTGCAAGCACCATTCACAGTGGCAGCGTCGACGATCGCTGCGTCGGCGATCGCAGCACTGTGACGCCGAATGCGCTAGTCGACCCAAGTGGTGTGAAGGACGAGGTCCGAGAGGGTAGCAATGAGTTGCTAGAGGTGATCACAGTGGCGATCTCTGCCCCTTGATCCATGGCAGCACCTACCTAGGTACTGTATCACCATCACTTTGAACAAATAGATCCCCTGCAAGATGGGGGGAATGCAAAGTAACCACAGGATCACGACGGCGTCCTCGGATCAGACGATCTGTCTGGATGGACGACAGTCAGAGCTCTGGTGCGAGGATACGAGCAGAGGATCGGCGTCGTGATGGTGTACACAGTGCCTGGAGCTTGGAGGAGGAGTGTGAAGACATGCGGAGGAGGAGGAGGACGCTGGAGGATCTAACGCGCGGCGCGCGCAGAGATCCATCGCCTTCCACGAGAGCCAGAAACTAGTCAGCAGCTTTCCGTGTTTCTTTTCATTATTCTACTCGAGAGGTCTCTTGAGCAACCACGGTAACGCCACCAAGCAATGCGAAGGCGAGGCGCTCGCTCGCACGCACGCACGCACGCACACGACGCAGCACCTCTGCTGCAGGTTCAGCTTCAGCTTCAGCGATATGCGTACGACACAGTAGAAGACCTCGTATACGTGCCCACAGTACATACTCGACATCCGATTTTCTCGCCAACTGCGAGCAATTCAGCTCAAGCAAATGGGACTATTGTATGACGTTGCGCAGGTTTCAATGTGGCCCACTTCCACGAACAGCTCAGCTCCGGCTGCTTTTCCGCCATGTCCCGAGGAGCACGCCCGCATGGCGCGGAAGCCGCGCCCTCTCCCGCTCTATCACACTCGCTTGCTCACTCGCGCTCTCACCGCCCAGCGCGCAGCAGGTACTTCAGTTTAGAAAAACATGGATCGCTTCCGGCTCGACGACGCCGAGGGCGACGACTTCGACAGCGTCGCGCCCATGCGCCCGAGCTCTTTCGACCTGAGCTTCACGCTCGCGAGATCCCACGTGGCGGCGGCCGCTGATGCCGCCGACGCCGCCGACGCGGACGCCGATTACGCCACCTCCGCGACCTCCGCGACCTCCGCGGAGGCCGACGACGAGTGCACCACGAGCTGGCGCGCCGCCGGCCACACGCTGCTTGCTGACGAGCCGCGCAAGCAGGCGACGCTCGCGGATGTGGACGCGGCGGCCGCCACCGCCAGCAAGCTCGAGGAGAAGACGCGCGCGGCGCTGGCACTTGCCAGCCTCTCGGCAGGTGCCGTGCCCTGGCGCCTCGTCAAGCGCCACCAGGACGTGCACGTCTACCGCCCAGCGTCGCTGCCCGAGAGCGAGCAAAACAAGCTCTATTTCCGCATCTCGTGCGAGGTCAAGGCGGGACTCAGCACGATCCTCGAGTATCTTACGCCGGGTGACTCGCGCAGCTACGCAGACATCGAGTCGCAGGTCTTCCCCGGACTGCTGCATGCGGCGGTCGTCAAGCGCATGGAGCTGCCGGAGCACAGCGTCGCGCCGCCACCACCGCCGCCGCAAGACAAGGACAACGCGTCGAGCTTCGACGACGACCTTGGCGAGAGCTTCCCGCGCCTGCAGATCAAGTGGCACGCGAGCCGCTTCGCCGGGCGCTTCGTGAAGCCTGTCGACTTCTTCTTCGTCGAGTACGCGAATGTCGAGACGATGGCTGACGGCCGTCGGCGCGGCTTCGGCTACCTGCGGTCTATCGAGACCTTCCAGGGCGACGAGCTCGCCACGCGGCTGCACAGCGACGCGGTCGCCATCCCGCAGAGTGTCTCTAAGTGCAAGCGCGCCGTGATCAACAAGGGCGTGTACCTCGTCACGCCGTCAGGTGACGCCTCGGGCACATACGAGGTCACGTTCATGCTCGTGATCGACTTCCAGCAGCAGTTTCAGAGCAGCGTCGGCGCCAAGATTGTCCAGAACTTCACGGATCGGCTTGTCGGGATCCGTGAGCTGCTCTTCAACACGCTCTTCCAGCCCGTGGCGCTCGTGACCAAGGACGAGTGGAAGCCCGCGCGGTCCAACAAGTGCGCAGTCTGCGACTCGAGCTTCTCGATCGTCAAGCTCGTACACCACTGCCGCGCGTGCGGGGAGGCCGTGTGCAGCCAGTGCAGCCGCAAGTGGGTCGTGCAGCCCGGCGCGCACAAGGAGACGCTCAAGCGTCTCTGCACGCCCTGTTCGCTGCAGGCGCGCAGCTACCTCATGGGTGGCGAGAAGCACGTCGGCCGGCAGCCAGCCGTGGATCTCCGCAAGCTCTCGGCGGCCCACTCGATGGACTCGGGGCTCCGCTTTACGACGGGGAGCGCGAGGTCCTCGGCGCGCTTCCCGCTGGATGCGCCACCTGTGTGCGACGTGAAGATCGCGAGCGCCGTGTCGACCGACACGAACCACTTCAACGCCGTGTCGCTAGCGTTCCACACGCTCTGCGAGTCGCTCGGCGGCGTCACGCCGCACTTCATGATGGTGTCGTACTCGAAGGAGTACGACGGCAACGCGGTCTACGATGCGCTGGCGCACTGCGCGCCCGACACGCTCTTCATGGGCGGGACGTCCAGCGCTGGCGTGTTCAACGAGCTCGGGTCGGTCGGGCGGGGTCCGGGCCTCGGGCTCTGGGGCATCTATGACCCGGAGGGCTCCTACGCAGTGCTCAACGCGGACCTTGGCGTCGAGAACCCACGCGACGCCGCACGGCGGTGCGTCGTCGAGTGCATGACGATGCTCTGCATGGACCCAGAGGAGAGCCCCGACTTCATCTGGATGAGCGCGCGCACAGGCAGCGAAGAGATCCTGATGGCGACCGTGAACCAGGTCGTGGACTGCGCCGTCGCCGTCGTAGGCGGCAGCTCGACACGCAACCACATTGGCGTGTCGACGATCCCGGCGACGCAGCTCTGCTCCGAAGGTTCGACCGTCGGCTGCGTGACCACGCATGGTGCGTGCTTCGCCGTGTGCTGTCCGAGCGTTGAGGTTTCGCGCGCGCTCTTCACGTGCTACACGCCGAAAGAGAAGGTGCTCGCCGTGACGAAGGCCGCGAGTCGCGACCTCACCACGATCAGTCACAAGCCGGCGTTCCTTGCGCTCAATGACGCGTGCCACGGCATGCTCTACGAGTTTATCAACCGCCCCGAGAGCTTCAACGCCGAGACGCACATGCTGCCGTCCTTCTACCCCGTCGCGCGCGAGCGCGCAGAGCTACAGACTCTCAAGCTCAACTCGACGCTTCAGTACCACGTGATCCAGCCGGAGCACGCCAGCCGCGACATGGCGCTCCGCCTCGGCGTAGAGGTGCATCTCGGCGAGCGGCTGCGCATGATGGCGATCGAGCCCGGCAGCGTCAAGGAGAAGATCGGCGCCGGGTACCGCGAGGCGCTGCAGGCGTCACTACCGGCGCTCGACGCGACCGACGTCATCGGCTGCCTCTCGTCCGTGGGCTTGTGCTACAGCAAGATCCTGAGCAACGACCTCAAGGTCCTGTCTGACGCCACGGCGCGCACGTTCCCAAACGCGGCGGTGCTTGGGTCCGTCTCTCACGGCCAGCAGGGCGTCTTCCACGGCTCGTGCGACGCGATCCACGCCAACGGCATGATCACGGCGCTGCTCATCTCGAACCGCAAGAAGCTGCAGCAGCACCGTCACCTACAGCCGCTCTCACTCCGGCGGATCAGCACGTACTGACCGCCACTCTCCCCTCCTCTAGAACACCGTTAGCATATTTTATAGCTCGTCTCGCTGCTGCTGGGAGCACCATACGAAGCGTAGCAAGCGAGCAAGTAACCCCACACACCCTCATAGATGATACACTTTCAGTTGCGCACCAGAGCCATCGCTCGCGAGCAAAGTGCTGCATGACGCGTTCTCTATTTACAAGTCGTCGACGTCGCCCTCGTACCGCGCGACGCTGCGGTCCGAGAACCGCGGGGACGCGCGCACAATGTATGCGCCGCGGTGCTCCGGGTTGGTGATGAAAACGCAGCCCTCGACGCCGATGGCCGCGGCGGTCTGGCGCATAGCGTCCGCCACCTTGTTCTCCTGGCGCTCGGCGAGCTTCTGCGTGAAGATGTCGCCCGAGCGGCCGCTCGTGATCGCAAGCACGGTCGGGCCGGCGCCGCTCAGGAAGCAGCCGTGTGCACCCGCGGCCAGCGCCGCCTCGATCAGCGGGTTCAGGTGCGGGTACTGCGCCGCGCCGCGCTGCGGCTGGTGCAGCATATCCTGCGTCGCGAAGCGCAGCTCGTCGAGGTTGCCTGAACGGAAGGCGTTCACGAGGATCGCAGCGCGACCAATGTTGAACACTGCGTCCTTGCGGTCGATCTTGGGTGGCAGGATCGCGCGCGCGACGCTCGTGGGACCGGTCGAGTCCGGGATGAACACCACGCACTGCAGGCCGTCTGGGATCTGCACGCGCGACGAATACCAGCGCCCATCGGCGTGGATGCCGAGCTGCAGCCCGCCGTAGATCGCCGGCGCGACGTTGTCTGGGTGGCCCTCAATCTGCGACGCCTGCGCTCGTGCCCCACAACCTTCCAGGTAAGTACAGATGTGCTCATACTCACTACCAACAGACAATAAATGCACATGTGCGCACGTACGAACTGGAGCAGCTCCTCCTTGCCGCGCACAGGGAGGCGCATGCCCGAGAGCGCGAGGCCGGCGATGATGCCGCCGACGATGCCCGCCGAGCTGCTACCGAGCCCACGCGCGAATGGGATGCGGTTCTTGCAATGCACCTTGAGGTTCGGCGGCAGCTCCTCACCAGCGGCGCGGAACGCGGCGCGCAGTCCGACGACCACGAGGTTCGAGTCGTCGGTCGGGAGCTCGGCGGCGCCCTCGCCCTCGTTCGTGAGCACGAGCCTGCGCGCACCGTCGGCCGCGGGCGGCAGGATCTCCACCGAGATCTCCGTCCAGATGTCCAGCGCCATGCCGATGGTGTCGAAGCCCGGGCCCATGTTAGCGGTCGTCGCGGGCACGCGCACCACGACGGACGTGAGGCGGTGCTTGTCACCGTCCGAGGCGTCAGAGGCGGCGAAAGTGGCAGCGGCCGCGGAGGCCACGCGACTCTCGCGCGCGAGCGCCGCTGCCTGCTGGGCGCTGCGGCCGCGCTGCGCCACGAAGTAGGCGGCGGCCGCGGCCGCGGCGGCGATTGCCAGTTGCTTGGGCGTCGAGTCGGTCATGGCGAGCGAGAGCACAGGATGGCGAGTGGAGCTGCTGGCGTGGTGGAGCGCACGGTGCTGGCGGCGGCGCGGAGCTGCTCTGGATGTGACAGGCTGGGGAATTATCACATGGTCTGTGTTTGAGCATTCTCGTTGGCTTGACGACTGTATAAGGCTACAGTGCTATAGCAAAGTAATGCCGGGTGTAATAGATGCTAACCTGACGGGCGAGTGGTGGTAAAATATAACAGCGCGGCCAGATATCGGGTATTTTGCAAAGAGCTCGGCTAGAAGAGTAGAACCGCTTTACTGAGCACTTCAGTGCCATTAGAGCGGACTAGTCTCAAGGCGAGTTGCGTGCACGTTGCCATTAAACCGGACTATACTGGAGCCAAGTGAGTTTGGCTCCCTCCCTCTCCTCCGCCAGATCTTGGAGCGAGCGCGCGAGCGACAGTCATACACGCAGGAAGCGTCGTCGCCGCCGTCCTCGTCCGCGTCCCCGTCGGCCTCCTCGAGCCATGCCGAGCAGCAGTGACGACGACCTCATGCCCATCGCCGCGCTGCGCAAAAAAGCGGCGGCGGCGGCCAAGAAGCAGGCGCCGGACGACGTGGACTTCGAGGCGCCGCGTCGCCAAGCAGCAGCAGCGGCCGCGAAGCGCTCGGCGGCCGCCTTCGAGTCCGACTCGGACTCGGACTCCGTGCCGCTCGTCGCGCTGCGCAAGAAGAAGCTACAGCAGCAGGCGGGTACCAGTAAGAAAGAACCCAAGAGCGAGCGGAGCGCCGCCGCCGCCGGCGTGAAACGCAAGGCGCCGGCGGCCAAGTCCTCGGCGCCGCCGCCCGCCAAGAGCAGCCGCACGAGCGCTAAGAGCAGCGCCGGCGACGCCAAGGTGCGCGTGAAGAAGGAGGTTGCCGCCGCTGTCGTGCGCAAACTCAAGGTCGCCTCGAAGGCCGAGCGCCTCGACATGGCCATCAAGGCGTACCGGTGGTGGAACGCCGAGGAGCTGCCGGAGGGCATCCAGTGGCGCTCGCTCGAGCACAACGGCGTGATGTTCCCGCCAGCGTACATCCCGCACAACGTCCCGCTGCTCTACGACGGTAAGGAGGTGCAGCTCACACCAACGCAGGAGGAGATCGCGAGCGCGTACGCCGCGATGCCGAAGGATGGCCCGCAGCTCGGTGTGCCCAAGATTGCCAAGACGTTCAACGCCAACTTCTTCGCGGACTTCCGCAAGGTGCTCGGCAAGAACCACGAGGTGCGCAAGTTCGCGCTCTGCGACTTCTCGCGCATCGCCGCGCACCTGGAGGAGCAGCGCGCGGAGAAGAAGAATATGACCAAGGACGAGAAGCTCCCGGAGAAGGAGCGGAAGGAGATGGAGCTATTTACGAACGGCTTCGCGGTTGTCGACGACCACCTGGAGAAGGTTGGGAACTTCCGCATCGAGCCGCCGGGGCTCTTCCGCGGGCGCGGCGAGCACCCGAAGACCGGCACGTGGAAAGAGCGCGTGATGCCGGACGAGGTGACCGTGAACGTCGGCATCTCAGACCGCGTGCCGATCTGCAACGTGCCTGGCCATGCGTGGAAAGAAGTGATTCACCGTGACTCGGTGTCGTGGCTCGCGTACTGGAACGAGAACGTCATGGGCGGCATCAAGTACGTCTGGCTCGCAGCGAGCTCGAGCTTCAAGGGCAAGGCGGACATGGCCAAGTACGAGAAGGCGCGGCGCCTGAAGAAGTGCATCGATAAGATCCGCAAGGACTATGTCAAGGGCCTGAAGGCGACGGACATGTTCACGCGCCAACGCTCGACCGCGATGTGGGTCATCGATGTGCTAGCGCTACGTGTGGGTAACGAGAAGGGCGAGGATGAGGCGGACACGGTGGGCTGCTGCAGCCTGCGCGTCGAGCACGTGTCGTTCAGCGAGACGAACTACGCGCTCACGCTGTCGTTCCTGGGAAAAGACTCGATGCCGTACAACAACACGGTCGAACTGGCGCAGTACGGCGACGTCGGGAAGCTCGTGTACTCCAACCTGCAGAAGTTCTGCGCGAAGAAGAAGAAGCAGGAGGAAGTGTTCGACGAGCTCACCGTGACGGAGCTCAACAAGCACCTGGGCTCGCTCATGCCCGGGCTGTCCGCGAAGGTCTTCCGTACGTTCAACGCATCGGTGACGCTCGAGAAGGAGCTGCCGTTCGAGATCGACCCAGACGGCAAAATGGAGCCGGCGTCGAAGGTCATCACGTACAACGACGCGAACCGCAAGGTGGCTATCCTGTGCAACCACCAGCGGACGGTGCCCAAGTCGTTCGACACGACGTTAGAGAAGATGGCTGCGCAGCTAGTGCAGCTGAAGGAGCAGCTTGCGGAGCTCAAGGAGATGGAGACTCACATCGCGAAGGGCAAGAGCAAGCTGATCAAGCTGAAGAGCGAGGGGGAGAAGGAGGACGATGCTGCGCAGAAGAAGGCCGAGGCGCATCTGTTCACGCGCGTGCCGAGCTCCGAGCAGGTCGCGAAGAAGATTGACGCGTGGAAGAAGAAGATCAAGAGCCTGACGATGCGCCTGCAAGACAAGACCGACAACAAAGAGGTCGCGCTCGGCACGTCCAAGCTCAACTACATGGACCCGCGCATCTCGGTCGCCTGGTGCAAGAGAGTACGTGGCTGGCTGTGTGTGTTGGTTAGTGAGAATGGCTGCACGTGGGCAAATGACTGACTGTATCATGCTTTGTGTGTGCTGGCAGAATGAGGTGCCGATCTCTGCAGTGTTCTCCAAGACGCTGCGAGAGAAGTTCGTGTGGGCGATGGATGTGGACCCCGAGTGGAAGTTCTAACGAGCGCGCGAGCTCCTAGAGAGGACAGACTCCCGGGGTGAAGAACGGATGTTGGCGCACCACGCTGCCTAGAGACGGCTGGGCGATCATTCGGTCGGCAATATCTAGTACAATGACTACCAACGAGTTCGCTTCGACACTTTCATAACCTTTGTTGCTACTGCAGCATCAATACACGCAAGCAACCAAGCACACCATGCGATGCATCGCTCCCTCTCACGCCTTCCACTCGTCGGCGCACTTCTTGAGCCGCTCGGCGAGCTCCATGTGCCCTCGCCTCTTGGCGAACGCCCACGCGGCGTCTCCCTGATTGTCCATGAGCGTCGGGTTTGCGCCCAGCGAGAGCAGCTTGTTGACCGCGTCCTCACGGCCGTGGTGCGCGGCTGCCATGAGCGCTGTCGACTGGTCTGACTCGACGCGCTGGAAGTTAACGTCCATGCCGTTCTGCACGAGGCTGAAGACCGCGTGGAAGTCCTCCTGCTTGAACGCCTTGTAGATTGCCTGGTCCATCGCCGATCCGAGCACCTGCACGTTGCGATAGCTCACCGAGAGACTGCCGGTGGGTTTCGCGGCAGGCGTCACCGCCGCCACCGCCGCCGCCGCCGGGTTGCACACCCCCTTCTGTACGCACTTGACGCAGTTCAGACAGCGCTCACAGCGCTTCGCCGTCATGCGGTGGCACAGGCGACAGTGCATGCGCTCGCTGTACTGCATCACGTGGCCGAGGTCCTTAATCTTGAGCATGAGCGACGCGCTCGCGTTCGACTGGTTCACGTTCGTGATCACCTGCTCGCCGCCGAGGAGCAGCTCGTCGTCATCGTCCTCGACGTACTCGACCAAATCGTCGTCCTTGCTCCCGTTGTCGGCCTGCAGGAACGACTTGGGCTGGTATTCGAGGATCGCCGAGGGTGAGATGCGCGTCGGCGCAGCAGATGCTGACGTTGTCGGTGCCACCTTTGGCTCGGAAGAGGCCGCAGCGGAGGAGGACGCTGTGGGCGCTGTGCTCTCCGCGGCGAACGCATTGCGCGCAGAGGCGTCGACGACGGACCCCGGGACGATCTTGGGCTTGGGCTTGGGCGTTTCTGTACCGTTGCTCGCGCTGCTGCTGCGGTTGTCCTTGACCGTCGACGGGACACCGCACGCGCTCTCGAAGTGGCGTCTGTGGAGGTTGATGCGTGACCACTCGGCCGCGTAGTCTGCCCGCACACAGCGCGAGCGCGTTAGCACCGCGTAGAGAATGCAAGTGAACGATGTCTTTATTCAAGCTCTCCGCACCAGAGCCGGCGCCTTCGAGCAGATCGATCACCAGTGGGATCGTCTCGCAGAGGAATGCGTTCTGCTTCCGCGCGGCGTCCGACTGCACGTTGACGTCCAGGATCTGTGACCCCCGATATGTGCGCATGTCAGCACTCAGCTGCCCACCACATTCAACCACTCTCGTAATGCGTTCTTTTTCCGCCAGTCGCGACGTACGCGGAGGAGCGCGCGCACTTGCGAGAACATCTCCACGCGCTTCTTCTCGCGGCTCGTGCCGGGCTCCTTGCGCCGCACGCCGTCCGCGAGCCACTCATTCAGCACGCGCAGCCCATTCTCTGCGTAGAAACTGCCATCCGTTCGCCCATGCAAGTATGGACGTTGTGAGCTTCTCTCGAGCGCAGTATACCATCGCCAAGTGAAAGCGACGCACGTGTGTGCGTCCGCGTCGCTGAGCCCCGCGACGAGCATCGCGAGGATCGCGCGGTGTGTGAGCGTGTGGATGGACGGCATGAGCTTGCAGAGCACCTGCGTGCGCTCGGCGCCCACGACGTCGCCGTCGTCGTTCATGAGGAAGCCCAGCACGCTCACGATGTTCATGGCGTCCGCGTCCTCCCAGATGCGCGTGCGCATGGTGTGAGCTCGCGCGCCTCCGCCGGATCGCTCTTGCGCGCTAGGCGGCAGGTTGGCAAAGTGGCACTTCGTGCTGCAGTGTTCGAGAAGAGCGTCCCTTCGCTTTTTTCACTATCAGGCTCCCGCCGAGCAGAATGGCCACGGACATGACGCTCGCGCTGCGCGAGTTCGCGCGCAAGAAGCTCTCGGAGGCCAAGCAGAAGGGCGCGACGCTGGCCACCGCCACCGCCGCGTCGCTGCCGGCAGCGACCGCGAGCTTCGCCTTCCGCGGCGCGCAGGCGCAAGCTCGAGAGCAGCAGCCGCGCAGCCGAGCGACGGGCGACGAGAAGCTCCAGACGCTGCGTGCGTTGGCTGTTGGCTGTTGGCTGGGAGGGCGGGAAGTGGCGCATGCGCCGGGCGCTCACAGACGCGCCGCTGCACGTTTCTTTGGGATCCGCGGTCCCAGCAGAGCAGACGAACGCCGCGCTGCACGAGACACTCGCCGGCGGCGGCGCCGACACGCTCGGCGGTGCCGTGTACAAGATGGAGCTCATCAATGAGTCGCTCGCCTTCTCGATCGAGAACATCCAGGTGCGCAGTACGGGAGGGGAATGGAGCGCGAGAGGTGGCTGATCCGGCGCTGGTGCTGGTGCTGCTGCTGCTGCAGGAGTGCGCGCACGTGCTGGCGCTGCTGCACCGGCAGCTGCGCGACAGCGCGGGCATGACGAATGAGGCGCACAAGACGTTCTACCGCCCGACGCCGGTCATCCAGGACGGCGCGCCGGACGCCGAGATCCGCTACGAGTACTAGGAGAGTGGCTGTTGTATGTATGGAGCTGCAAGGAATGACCAGTGGACACTTCCGAGCCAATTCCTGTATCACATTCGTCTTTTTCTCCTCTCGAGCTCCAAGCAGGCGCAACCACCCCACGATGCGCGGCATCTTCCTGCTCTTCGAGGGCGTCGACCGCTGCGGGAAGACGACGCAGAGCCGCCTGCTGCGCGAGGCGCTGGCGGCCACCGGGCGCGAGGCGCAGCTGATGCACTTCCCGGACCGCAGCACGGCCATCGGGCAGGCCATCCACGCGTACCTGACGACGGACAGCGCGACCATGGACGACCGCGCGATCCACCTGCTCTTCGCCGCCAACCGCTGGGAGGCGGCTGCGCGCATCGAGGCGCTGCTCGCGCGCGGCGTGCACGTGGTCGTGGACCGCTACGCCTACAGCGGCGCCGCGTTCTCCGGCGCCAAGCCCGGCATGGACCTCGCGTGGTGCTGGCAGCCGGAGGTGGGGCTGCCCAAGCCCGACGCCGTCGTGTTCCTCGACATCCCCGTGGCCGCGGCGGCGGCGCGCGCAGACTTCGGCCGCGAGCGCTACGAGAACGCGCCCTTCCAGGAGAAGGTGCGCGCCAACTTCCTGACGCTCATGGCGCGCGAGACGCCGCCCTGGCACGTGCTCGACGCCACCGAGAGCATCGAGCAGGTGCACGCGCGCGTGCTCGCGATCGCGCTGCAGTGTGTCGAGACTCACGCGGAGCTGCCGGTCGCGCGCATTGAGCCCATGTAGAGCGGCGCCTATCGAGGGAGGAGGGGGGTGCGAGCACATTGCATATATACGATACCTTTGGCAGCAGGAACGACGCGGTGTCTATTGCTATGGCGGTTGAGGCGCTCAGCGGAACGCACTCACTCGCTCGTATGCCCAGCTGCGCTCGCGACTTCTCGAGGCCCCGACGCGGCGGCAGTGCGAGGCGTCGAGAGGCTGCTTGTCTGGTGCAGGAACCTGTGCATCTGCGCAAAGTCCGCGCGCGGGTGCACGCCTTCACCGCTGCGATGGTACGCGTGGATACGCGGCCGCCGCCCGATGCTGCCCTGCGTCAGCGGCCGTCGCTTGACTTGCACTGCGGACGCCAGCGAGGTACTCGAGTCGTCAGGATCTTGGGGAGCGACCAACGCGTAGGGCTCGTGGCTGGTCTTGAACGCCACCGAACGTGGCGCATGTCCGTTTGCCCGCATCTTATCATCGCCACCACCGCTGCCTGCTGCTGCTGTTGTGGACGCCTTGGTGCCGAAGAGCGAGTGCCGCCCGAGACTGATGTTGCCGATGTTGATATGCAGCGGATTGGCATCTGCGCGCAGGATGTCGCTCCTCGCGAGCAGCGCATCGCTTTCTTCTTCTTCGCTCGCCCGCCGCCGGAAGTCCTCGCCGTTGCGCCACATGCGGTCCTGCTGCTGCTCGAGGAAGAGCTGGTGGCTGTATGCCAGTCCTTCCAGTTGACATGCGTGCAACCACCCAAAGGCTTCGCGTGACGTGAACTCGAGATGCTTCATCAAGTAACAACCAACGAATGCTGCCGTGATCCCAGATCCAGCGTTCGCATGGATAGCAATGATGCTAGCGGGTCCTGATGTCAGCACTCCTTCGCACGAGTGAAGGAAGCGCTCCAGTCTGTTGCCGCTTTCAGTGTCTGGAGGTGGAGGCGCAGGTTCTGCTGGCGGCGCTGACAGGTCGACGAGCTCGATGCCGTTCGTTGCAAACTGAGAATCATCAAGGTCTTGGCGGTGGAGACGCACAACAGCAGTCATGTGGTGCTGCTTGAGCGTCGATAGGAAGAGTTGTGTCGTGGATTGACAGGCTTTGGCGAGGTCTTCGCTGGCTGCACACTCTGCTGCGTCACTTGTTGCTACGTCTGGCGCTGATGTAGGTTCTGTTGGCGCTGGTTGTAACTTTGTCTCTCCCTTCAACGGTGCTGCAATCACCACTAAACGACTCGTGATCCAAATCATCGTGCCGCACTCAGGTGGCTCGAGTCCCTGCCCCTGCAGGCTGACGAGATGCCGCAGCTCATCCAAGCCGGACGAAGCAGTCGAGCTGGCGAGCTGCTCCACTTTCAAACCCTTTGCGATTCCCTGAAGCGAGATCAATAGATTCAGAGATGAACGATGTCGAGTTGCTCGAGCAGCCGAGAGCGGCGTGACCATCGTCGGGAAGAGGAACATCAAGTGCTCGAACGGCGCTACCACCTCGAGCGGAGGAAGACGGAGATGCAGAAGTCGCCATCGACAGATTAGGTGGATCACTCGAGTCTCCGTCTCAATCCGCGAAGATCGCAGGTAGAAGTAGCAAACTCGTGCCACAGACCTGGTGCTGTCAGGACCTTCTACTCGAGTCTCCGTTGCTGGTGCTGCAGATCTGACACTGGTGTCAGCTTTGCCCGCTGATCTCGTATCGCTCAAGAAACTCGTGAGGAAGTCGCAGAACAGGATCGTTTCATGGAGCTCCGATCTTGTGTCAGCGGTCGAAGACTCGAGCGCAGCCAGCTGATCGTCGAGCGAGATGTACCTGACACCTGGCGTCACCTGAAGCGTGTGATTTCGACGTGCCGATGGTGGCGAAGCTGATGGTGTCAGCGATGTCGAAGGCTGTTGGCGCAGCGTCACACGCTCGGTCTCTCGCAGCGCCACAAAGAAGAACGTTCTCGGCAGGAACTCGACTGTGCGCGACGACGTCACACAAGCTTTCCGCTTCATAGTCGGCGGATCGCGGCGACGACGTAGCTGCTGGACCACCCACACAAACGCGCGGTCATGAGGTGTTCATATCCGCGAGGCGATCAGTCACAACGAACACTCCCTATAAATACGCGACCACGGAGGAGCAGCAGGCAGCGCTCACTCGCTCGCTCACTCGCATCCACCGCCAGAGCGCATGCTTCGCTCTTCATGAGATATCCAAGTACTCGCGGCAGACACTGTCGGACGAATGCGAATGGCGTCGGCGAACGTGTTGCTCGCGTACGGCGGGTCCAAAGGCGTCGAGACCCAGTTTCCCAGCAGAGCAAACACAAACAAGAAGAGCAAGCTTCGCGTCGAACATGGCGAGAACACGGCGTCAACAGCCTCTACAGACGAAGACTCGATAGTGGTCCTTCTACAGCAGTCGCCACTGGCGCGCGCCGTTCGTAACAAGAAGAAGCCCGGGCGTAAGGACCGAAATCCATTGGCGCGGGAGAACGATGCACCTGCATGCCAAGACCCAAAGCTGTTGCGCGAGTACGAGGAAGCAATCCGGCGCCGAGACCTCCAGCGCGTGCTTTGGTTGATCGCGAACGGCGACGTGAGAGCAGAGCATGAGACCCGGAACGGCGAGAACGCGATTATCGCCGCTGTGGCTGCGAAGGACGTCGAAGCGGTGCGGATGCTCGTAAAGAGGTGAGAGAACTCGGATCTGCTGATGCTTGATACGATGGCAATCTCGTCTTCTCACTCCAACGACAATGCACTTCGTAACCGCAGCGGCGTCTCGATCGACAGCAGCAATCAGAAAGGCTACACGCCGCTGATGAAAGCGATTGCGGCAGCAGCTCCGTTCGCAGAGAACGCGGCATCGTCAGCAGAGGTTGCACCGCTTTCACTTGCACATCGAAGCAGATCTTCGGCCAAACGAAGAAAACTCCCCTCTCCGATCACGACAAGGCATAGTCTCAGCAGCAGCGACCTGGACACTACGTCTTTCAGTAGCACACGCAGAACTGACGAGGAGGAAGGCAGCGGATCCTCTGGATTCGACAATGATATCGTGAAGCTCGTGCTGGAACTGAAACCCGACGTGATGAAGCGGGACGTGCTGGGCAAGACCGCGTTCGATTGGGCCAGGTGCACAGGCAACTCTGAAGCGCTGCACTTTCTGGAGGTATACCGTGCTGCGAACTCGCTACACCATGCAGCAGCATTCAGTCGCGAGCAGCACATCGCAGAGTGTCTCGCACTCGTTCAGCGTCAGAGCGAGTACGTGGCAGCACTCGAGAGCGACTACTTGAACAAGCACAGCTTTGACGAGAGAGACTTTGTCCAATTTCTGCGCTCGACGGTGTCCGAGTTGCCCTTCGACAAGTTCTCAGCGAGTATCGCGGATCTTCGAGCTATGCACGTACGACCGTCGGGACTGGATCCACAGCTTCTTGACAACGCAAAAGCTGCGTACTTTATCAACCACGAAACTCGCCAGGGTTGGACTCCTCTCACCAAGGCCTCGTCGAATGGGTACCTCGCGGCGGTGCAGGTTCTGATTGAGCTTGATGCATCGATGCATCATGAGACGCGGTTGCGGCACACTCCACTGACGTGGGCGAGCTATTGCGGACACGAAGCGGTCGTGCTGCATCTGCTGCGGCTCGGCGTGAACGTCAACCAGCAGACAAGAGAGGGAAAGACTGCACTTATACACGCCGCGAGCAACGCGCAGCCCAAGATCGTGCATCACCTGCTGCTTGCACTGCGCGAGCAGTCATATCCGACCAAGGTGAAAGATGTCTTCGACAGCGAGGTCACATTGCTAAATCGGCGTAAGGACATGAAATCGGCGTGGAAGCGGACCGTCGCCAGCGAGGGTCCTGTCGAGAACAGACTCGAGTGGCACGAGACTTTCAGCAGTCTTGTGAACTGCCGAGACCAGCACGGCAAGAGCGCGCTTCAGTATGCAGAGGAACTCGCAGCTTGTGATAACCACGAGGGAGGTTCATCGGCAGTTGCCGCGGTGCTTCTTGAGCTGCAACACGCCCTTCGCGATGCCCAGGAGCACTTGCAGTACGTCGAGAAGAACGAAGAGCGCACACGACGAACCAAGTGCAGCTCTCCTGGATGTTCATTCATCGGTCCCAAGGATACGATTGCCGTGCACGAGCAGCACCAGTGTCTCAAGCGAATCGTGCAGTGCGACGCATGCGCCGCGCCGATCGTGTTCGAGACTCAAAGCGAGCACGACCGCTCGGATTGCTCAGTTCGTCGCGTAGCGTGCGGGAACCTGCAACACGGATGCCACGAGCGTGTGCTGTACAAGGACCTGGAGAGGCACATGGCGCATCACTGCCGGAAGCGTGTTCTTGAGTGTCGTCTGAACTGCGGCAAGATCCTCGTCTTTGATGACATCGTCGCACATGAGACAACGCAGTGTTCTCTCCGCACGATCGAGTGCGAGCTTGGATGCCCAGCGACTTTTCTTGCAAAAGAGAGCGGAGCGCACCGGCGAAAGCATTGTCCGAAACGATTGATCCTGTGCACTGGCGGTGACAAGGCAAAGTCAACCTCTCTGTTCCGTGGAGGAGATGGCAGGGGCTGCGGAGCATCTGTTGTCGCAGATGAGATGGCGTTCCATCTCTCACATCTCTGCGAGAAGCGTAAGCTTGCCTGTCGATGGGCGAGCAACGGGTGCAAAGAAGCGATTGGGGGCTCGCCTGAAAGCCGCTATCACCACGAACAGCGCGAGTGCCTCTTTCGCCCGGTCTCCTGTCGGAATGGATGCGAGCTGAGCGGCTCGATCCTTCACTGCTTCCTGTCCGAGCACTACAAGTGGCAGTGCGAGCTGGAGGTCAAGCCGTGTCCGCATGGATGCGAAGTCGAGGGAGCGCCGCTATCACTACCTGCGAGCTTGATGGCTGTGCACGTGCTTGAGGATGCTGGAGATTGTGTAAAGCGCTTGGCGCGCTGTCCGCTCGATCTCTGTGGGAAGAAGATCGTGATATTCGGTGGTGTGCATCAGCGTGAGATCTCAAGCGAACTCTCTACGAAAGACAGCGATACGGCCACGAACACTATTGGAAGGTGCCAAACAAGTCTGCGCGCACTGCGGCAGCGTGTGGATGCTTCGCGATGCTTCCTCGACCGCTTGCTAAGGTCGACCACCGAGCCATCTACTTCCACGGGTGCCAACGAACTTGCAGTTGACGGATGGGAGTTGATCACGCGAGACATCAGTAAAGCCGTCTTGAGTGCTTGGCTCGGAGTGCACCAGAAGACACTTGAAGACAAACTCGCGGAAGCTGAAGAAGATGCAAAGCGCCACCAGGTTCAGTGTCGAGTATTGACGTATGCATCGGCAGACAAGAAATACCTGCTAGAGTTCTCGAACGGACACTCGGAGTGGATCTCGCTGCAGCGACGCGAGTACGACGTCTTATTGCTTGAGCCAGCACCAGGATCGTCGTCAAATGCCGCCGACAGCGTCCGAGTCAACCCAATGACAGTGTTTCAGTGCCCGCTTCTCGAAGCTGGGGCGATCGAAACGCATGTTGAATGCGAATGCTATCTCCGCCTTGTGCCGTGCCCACTCGGGTGTGCGCAGCGGCTGCCATCGCAAGGCGTCTCGATGCACGTCACAAAACGATGCAACATGCGCAATGCGTCCTGCCGTCTCGGCTGTGGGGCGGTGATGCCATTCTTGTCTCTGGGAGAGCACGAAGAACACTCGTGCAAGCTTCGTACGGTGTTCTGTCAGCACTGTCACGAGAACATCAAGTGGCAAGCACTCGAGAAACATCTTGACCGAGACTGCGCAAAGCTGCCGCGAAGATGCCGTCTCGGTTGCTCAAGCATGGTGCCGAGGGCTGACGCCGATGTCCACGAGTCCTCGCAGTGCCCGAAGCGACTCGTGCGATGCTCGGGCTGCGCGAAATCCATTTGGTTCTGCGAGCAACGCACTCACGAAAAAGCGAAATGTCCGCTGCGCGAGTATGGTCCCTGCGACGCCAAGTGCGGCGAGGTACTGAAGTACAACGAGGTGGGCCACCACTTGCTCTTCAATTGCACACAACGAGTCGTCACATGCAGCGGCTGCGAGCATCGCACAGTGTTCGCGAAGCTCCAGGAACATAAAGCATTGCTGTGTCCGCAGCGGCTCGTGCACTGTCGGCGTGGATGTGATCAACTGCTCAAGGAGGTCGACGCTGAAGCTCACGAAGAGGGCGAATGCGTCAAACGCACAGTGTTCTGCAGCAACAAGTGCGGTATGTACATTCCCTGCTGCGATCTCGACGCACATCTGGAGCTCGCTTGCGAGATGCGCATGATTGAGTGTCCAAGTGGGTGCCAGGAGAAGCTGTTCGCGTATCAGTTCGAGTCCCACTGGAAGCGCTGTCGACAGCGTATCTGTCCGTGTGGCACTGGTGCGAAGGCGTGTGGACGTCCAATTCGTCTCTGGTTCGCCGGGCGTAAACTTGTGCGCTGCGCGAGCCACGAGGAGAACGCGCTGCTCTGGGCTATCAAGATCCAAGATGATGACCTCTTGACGTACTTTTTGCAAAATGTGGACGCCGTCAGCGCACTCCAAGAAGAGTTCACGAACGGCTTCGCACCGCTGTCGATGGCGGTGAGCGTCGGGAACGTCGAGATCGTCAAGACTCTTTTACGATTTGGTGCGGATGTCAACTTCGAGACGTCTCGCGGGCGTACGGCACTCGCAGAGGCATGCCTGGCGCAGAACGTAGAACTCGTTGAACTGCTGTTAGAGCAGCGTGCTAACGTCTCGCACACGAACCGGCAGGGACGCAACCTTGTGGCGATGGTGCGGTCACTCGCGACGTCATCGAGCGAGGACAGCTCAAATGGCTGGACTGAGATCTTGCAGCAGCTGAAAGGGCGTGAAGCCATTGAACGCGCCCAGCGCGAGCTCTTCATGGCGATTGCGTGCTCCGACTACGACTTCCTGGGGCAATTCCTCCGATTCAGCATGTCGAGACGACCCGGAACAGCGTCATCGCGACCAGCCGATCAGCTCCAGCTTCTCCGAGACGAGCTTAGCGAGCAGGAAAACATAGTGAAGCAGGCGCGAACTGAGCACGCAGATACGATTCGCGCGTTTAACGAGAGCGTCGCCGATGCTGAAGCCAAGATGGGGCGTGTAGCGAACCTCTCCGAGCAAGTGCTTGACTGCACGAACAAGGTTGCGCGCGTGGAGTCGCACCACGATGCCTCGCTCGCTGACTCCAGTGTGCTGGAAGTTGACATGCAGAAGCTCATCCGCGAGATCACGGCACAAGATATCGCCAAGCTCCTCAACATCCACGTGCCTCCAGACTACCTCCCCGTCATGAAAGCGATCTGCATGATCTGCGGAGTAATGCCACGCGGGCGCCACAACGCCGCTGAGTATACCGACATGGAATGGTGGAAGGCGGCGCAAGCGCTTCTCATGGACCGCACGTTGTTGCAGCGGCTGCGAGGGTACCGAAAGAACGTTGTGACGCCCGATGTGATGGCGAAAGTGCGGCGCGAGTGCATTCGCACGCCAGGATTCGATGCCTCAGCTGTATCCTTCGAGACGCTTGAGAGCACTGCCGAAGACACGCCGAACTCGCTTGTCGAGCGCAAAGCAATGGCCCAACTGCCTTCCGTGGACGAGCTGCGCGGCAACTTCGTGACGCTGCTTGCTGTGTGGGTGAAAGGAGTCGAGATGGAGTACAAGTCTCACGGCGAGCGGCAGACTCTGGTCGAGCGCAAGCGCCGTCTTGCGATCTCGCTCAGCAGCACCCGGGATACACTGCAGCAGGCGCAGTTCGACATGCAGGTTGCGACGCGGTCGCTTCCGGCACGACAGGAAGAAGTCGAAGCGGCGAGACTCAACGTCGAGAGCGAAGAGAAAGAACTCTTTGCGCGACAGCAGCGCCTGAAAGCCTTCCGGATTCTCACGTTCTCGGCGCTCAACGGCCACACGCCTCTGTCGTTCGCTGCAGCGATAGGCAACGAAGCGATCGTGCACATGCTGCTTACACACGGCGCTCGCGCGGGCTATGCAGAAGAAGAGCAGCATCTGTGCGCCTCATTCGTGCAGCTCATTGCTCGAGAGTTTCTCCAGAGGCGCAAGTTGCGACGTCAGGCCGATGCAAGCATGGTGAAGCCGCGCTCGGACGAAGCTGTCGCCGCGCTCGTGCGCAACGTCGCGTTCACGCTCCTACTGAACACCTACCGCCGCAAGATCGCGTTCTTTCGCCAGACGCACCGCGTGGCGCTCCACGAGGCGATCTTCAACGGCTTCCCGCAGATCGTCGAGATCCTTCTCGCAAACGACGCCAAACTCTGGCACAAGACTCACGTGCTGCCTGTGCGCGTCTTCCCCGGAGCTATCGACATCGATGAGACTCTGTCAGACAAGTCGCAGCAACTCCAGCGATCACCATCGACAGCACATCAGCTGTCGAGCGGGTGGAGACTGACGCCACTGATCGCGTCAGGCGGACCGAACGCGAGCAGCCGAGGACCAATGCTCTCGAACGACACGCTCGAGCTCGCGATGCATCTATGGGACTGCAAGACGTTCCGAAAGGGGAGAGGCTGGGACCCCGAAGCCACACGCTACAGCGACACGCACGCATTCGTGTCCGCGGCGCTTGCGAAGCTCAACGACGCGCTGCAGCAGCGGCGTCGGGAAATCGCGGCCCGCAAAAACGTTGCGAGGAAAGCGGCTGAGCTCAAGATCCTGCACATCGCGCTGGAAGCTGCGATTCTCGAGCGCGACTTCGGCGCTGCATCCGAGCTGCTGGATCGCGGAGCGTATGCAGACTACGAGACTAGTCGCAACGGCCAGTCTGTGCTCATGGCCGCGTGTGTGGAAGAGCTGTACGTGGAGAACCGCGACAAGCGCGACGTGCTGGCGGTCGAGTTCCTGCTGGATCGGCCGACCAACCGCCCGTTCGTAAACTTTGAGAGCTCAACTGGACGCACTGCGTTGAGCACTGCAGCGCACCACGGGACGCTACTGTGCGCGCAGATCCTACTCGACCGCGGCGCGGACATGAACCTAGTGTCGCGCGTGCACGGCAGGACGGCGCTCATGGACGCCGCTGCGAACGGGAAGACAGACTTCGTGCGCTTCTTGATCCAGCAGCTCGGGATCAACGTGTTCGCAGTCGACAGATCAGGGAAGACGGCGTTCGCGCACGCGCAGGAGCACGGGTTCGACGATGTGATGCATCTGCTCGGCGCGGCGATGGCAGGGAACCGTGGCCGCTTCTTCTCGAGCGTGTCGGGGCTCTACGGTGTGTGCAAGTGGGGGTGCGGGTTCATGGCAAACACCGACGACCACCGCGTCCACCATAGCGTTGTCCTCGAGCGCACACGTCCACTCGACCACCACGAGAGGTACGTGTGCCCGAAGCGGCTCGTACAGTGTCCGCTCGCGTGCGGAAGCATGGATCTCTGGGCGGAGAGGCTGCAGGTGCATCTCGCGAGCGAGTGCCGGCTGCGGCGTGTCACGTGCGCGCAGCCCAAGTGCGGTGCGTCGTTCGCGCACGAGCATCTAAGTGCGCACAACCGCGACGAGTGTGACTTCCGTACAATCCACTGCAGCTGCGGCGAGCAGATGACGCACCAGAAGCACGTCGTGCATATGCAGAGCAAATGCCCGATGCGCCTCGTGGCCTGCCCATTCGCCTGCGACGACGTGGGCGGTGACGCCGCTCGAACGCTGCGCTTCATGGACCTCAAGGTCCACCAGACGACCGAGTGCCCGAATCGGAGAGTGCGATGCCGCAACGGCTGCGGTGCGAGCGACTTGCTCTTCAAGCAGCGCGGCGAGCATGAACACCGGCTCTGCTCGCTGCGCCGCGTCGCGTGCAAGTGGGGTTGTGGCGAGACGGTGACGGCGCACGCGCAGCAGAAACACGAGGGAGACGAGTGCACGAGGCGCCAGGTGGCGTGTCCGAGCAAGTGCGGCGCGCAGGACGTCGTCTTCGAGGAGCTCGCCAAGCATACTGCGAGCGAGTGTGCGCGGCGCCTGGAGCCCTGCGCGCTCGGCTGCGGGCGTCGCGTGCCGCTACACGTGATGGACCGCCACGCGGCCAGCGAGTGCGGGAAGCGCCTCGTCCGCTGCGAGCGCTGCGCGCAGTCGCTTGCTGCTGAGGACCTTGCAGCGCATGAGAGCGCCGCGTGCATCCAGCGCCTGTCAGTGTGCGGGCTCTGCGGGATGGGCGACGTGTCGTTCGCCGCGCTCAGTGCGCACCGCGCGACGCAGTGCCGCATGCGTGCGGTGGAGTGCGCGCTCGGGTGCCGGCGGGTGCTGCGCGCGCACGAGCAGCAGCGCCACGAGAGCGCCGAGTGCGCGCTGCGCAGCATCTGGTGCCCGCTCGGCTGCCGCGCGACACTCGTGGCGCACACGCTGAAGCAGCACGAGCGCGTGTGCGTCATGCGCTTCGTGACCTGCGCCGGCTGCGGCGACGAGCTGCGCGAGCGAGACCGCGCGCGGCACCACGAGCTCGCGTGCGGCGAGGCTCGCGCCAAGACGCGAGAAGATCGGAAGCGGCCTCTCTAATATAATCCCGACCAATTTCCACCTCGCTAGCTTGCCCAGTTGAGCCGCCTGCTAACCTGAGAACGCCCGAGATGCCGCGCTGCCGCCAGTGCCAGCGCGCGCTCGACGCCGAGCCGCCGCCGCTCGCCGGTACGCCCGCCTCGCACTGCCTATGCGCGCGCCGTGCCTCTTGAGCTGAACATCTGCACGCCAGGCCCGGTGCTCGGTGAGAGCTACGTGCTGCTGCCGATGCACGTGACCGCGTCGGGTGTACTCCCGACGTCGCTCGGGGAGAGCGCGGCGGCCATCGACTACTTCCCGAGCATCAGCAGCGCCCGCCTTCGAAGGCCGGAGCCGCGCGTCGAGGAGCAGTACTTTGGGGCGGAGAAGCGCACGCCACCGCCGCTGACACCGCCGTCCGTCAAGAACGGCGGCCCGAGTCCCCGGCTCAGCAGCGCGAGTGCGAACGCGTTCCGAGACAAGCCGGCGGCACTGGGCGACAGCGTGAGCGCCGCCGCCATGGCGCACGCCGAGCTGAGCGACCACGTGCAGCTCATCACGACTCACCACGCGCACTGGTTAGCGTCGGCTGGTAGGCTGTTCGTGATGCGAAGTCTAACCCTGGTGATGTATGCTTCTTCTCTGGTAGCGCGGGAGTGCCCGTAACGACCCCCGCGTGCAAGGAGTGCGTGGACAGCATGGTCCTACAGATCGACAGGTACGAGTGCGGCGGGAGTCTCTCAGATCGCCATTGCTGCTGACCTTACTTCGCGTGCGGACACCGCCAGTCAAGCGGAGCGCGCGCGATCCGACAAGCGCACCTTCGCTGGCTACTTGCACTCGACGGGCTCTTCGATGCGCAACGAGGAGGTCGAGCAGGTCAACGAGCGCATCAAATATGTGCGTTGTTGTATGCGGTGTCCTGTGCATGCTGCGTTCAGCGTTCAACCAGCACGGTATCCCAAACGATCTCTATCGCAACACTATAGTATGAAGAAGAGCTGGCGGCGCTGGAGGAGAACCTGCTGCTGATGGAGAGAGAGCGCGCCGAACTTCACGAGCGGCAAGAGTCGCTGCGCCGGGACGCGACCGCGCTCGCGCAGGAAGAAGCGCTGATGTGGCAGGAGCTGAACGAGCTGCACTTTCACGAGGAGACGTTCGGGGATCTCCGAGACAGCGCGCGCGCGCGGGTCGAAGCCATCGAGCTGAAGAGCGCGTCCATTGAGCATGTCAACGTCCTCACGGACCTCTTCTCGATCAGCCACAACGGGCCGTACGCGACAATCAACGGCTTCCGCGTGGGGCGGATAGCGACGGCGCCAGTCGAGTGGAACGAGATCAACGCGGGGCTGGGGGAGGCGGCGCTGCTGCTCCAGACGCTCGCGAACAGCGTCGGGCTCGAGTTCTCCGAGTACGGATTGTGTCGTGAAGAGGGGGGGGGGACATACGCCCTCGTTGCCTCTGCCCCATGCATGTACCTCGTTCGCAGCTTCAAGATTGTCCCGCTCGGCAGCTTCTCGAAGATCGTTCGCTTCACGAACTTGCGCATGGAGTACTCGCTGTGCGTCTGCGCACGTGTGTGTGCTGAATTGAGCAAACGTCTTGTTGCTCACGTCTTCGGTTGCGAACAGGCACGGATCGGACCAGGACAACTTCGCCGAGTCGCGCTTCAACCTCGGACTGGGAGCATGGATCACATGCCTCCGGCAGCTCGTCGCGACGGTCGAGAGCGCGGACCCGACGTTCCGCGCACCGTACAAGATCTCCAAGCACGCGATCAACGGCCACTCGGTCCTCTTCCTCAAGAACAAGCACACGGAGTGGACGAAGGCGCTCAAGTACGCGCTCACAGACCTCAAGTGGCTGCTGACGTGGACGTCCACAGGAGCAGCGGCGCGCCTCAAGTCCTAGTACAACAGTCGAGCAAGGCAATAAGTAGTATAATCTGCTCTCTACTTGTGTACAAAGTGATCGCACGTGCGGCCCTCGCCGTGTGAGGAGGAGGTGCAGGTGCTGGCGTGCCTGGAGTGTGGTGATAATTAGGTGGCCGTCGCTCGCTCGCACGCGCGTCATCGTCGTCTTCTTCTTCTATGGAACAGCGGCTCGGGTGGACAAAATGGCGGTGGTGGGGACGACTGCAGCAGTAGCGACGGCGACAGCGGCTCCGCTCTCGAAGTGGTGCTTTCTCTATGACCAAAGGGCGAGGCAGGAGCCGCGTGGCGGATGGCGTCAGCTCATGAGGTTCTCGATCTTGACGGACTGGCGCTTGGACGCCGGCGGTGCCACCGACTGCGTCTCGTCATCGTCGTCCTCACCGTCGTCGGATGCGCGGGTGTTCGACCGCGTCGAGCGTGACGACCGCGACGACGACGACGACGGCGATGGCGACGACGACGTGCTGTTCTGGGAGCATTCGACCTCGCTGAAGAGCCGCTTCTTCTCGATACCGGGCGTAGGTGCCACGTCCTCCTCGCCCTCACCCTCGGCCGTCGTCTCATGCACAACACCCTCGAAGAAGTGCAGCAGCAGCTTGGCATCTTCGCTGGCGGCGCGTGGCCGGCTCGTCGCGTGCTTGGTCGCCTCGAGGCTCGGGTGGTGCTTGAGGAGTGCGGCGCCGTTCCTGGTCGCCGGCGGCGACTTCTTCACGCGCGGCAGGTAGGAGGCGACGAGGTGGTCGCTAGGCGGCGGCGCGGCGGCCGACACAGCGAGTGAATCGAGGAAGAGGTTCTCGACGACCGCGAGGTCCTCGGCGGCGCGCCTGATCGCGCGCTGGTTCTCGTCGCTGCTCTCGAGCGCGCGGAAGATCTGCTTGCCGATGGACGAGTTGCCCTTGAGCTTCTTGGTCACGCGCATGGCCTCGCAATTGAGGCGCTTGGCGAGGTACCAGCGCAGCGATGTGCCGTCCTCGAGGTGCAGCAGCCCACGCTTGAAGTAGTGGATGAGCATGTTGGTGAACGCCTCCTCCTCCGGGGTCCACTTGCCGCTGCGCAGCCCCGGCGGGCACTTGGACTTGGTCGAGCGCTTCTCTTTGCTGCGCGCCGCCGCCTTGGTTACCGCCTCGTCGGACTCAGCACCGCCGCCGCCGCTGGGCACCTCCGCCTGCGGCGCGCGGTGGCTGCCGACGGTGTTGGTGGCGGTGGTGAGCGGCCCGCGGTCCGGCCGCAGGAAGCTGGCGGCGGCGTCATGTTGGGTTGGGAGCGGCGCGTACTTTTCGTGCACGGGCGCTGCCGCCGCCGCCTGCGGGAAGCTGTTCTCCTGCTCGGAGCTGCCGTTGACCATCGCGAGCATGAGGAAGCGCTCGCCTGGTTGCTTGCTGTGGGAATCGCTGGTCGCTGTTTGAAGTTGGTGGCTCTGCGGCTTCAAGTAGGTGAAAGCCCAGCAAAGGCAGCCAGACAGACAAGGCGCCGAGGTTTCCCAACCAAACAACGCTGCAAGCCAGTGTGAGTCGAGCCGAGTCGAGTCGAATCGGGTGTGGGCGAGGCAGAGAGCTTGCGAGTCATTGGCCCTCACAACGACTTGCAGAAACGAGGCGCTGATGCGCCCACCTGCTGTCGCACAAGCCAACGCCGCTGCGCTCAGACTCGCGAGCACAGTGGCGAGACCTCCGACCGGCCGAGTCTGGTGGTCTGTCTTGTCCTGTCTTGGGATGGCAGATCCACCGAGGTAAGAATAGCATTTTGACGCGCATCGACGTGCGCGCGTCTCGACAAGCGACGACGCCTTCTCTTCCCCTCGGCACTTTGCGTGGCTCAGCGAGTGGCTGGAAAGCTGTGGCTGAAAAGCATCCCGACACCCCCTAATCATCATCACCTCGACCTATTCCTTCTCGTTTTTCACCAGCAATGTTCATCATGCACACACATGCTTCAGAGACACGAAGAGAGAAAGAGAGCGGGAGGCAGGCAGGCAGTGCTTGACTCTCAAACAACCATGCTTCTCAAGCCATGTACGAGCAAAGCCCCGGCAACGGGAGAGTGCTCACAGCACGATGCGAATCGCGCTTCGTAGCCAGCCAGCTTCAAGCTGGTTCAAGCTGGCCATTTTTCGCGGGCATTTGCTTTTCTTGTTTGAGCCTTCGAGAAAATCAGCGAATCAACGGCCGCTCTGCATATTTACAGCGAGTCATTTTTGAGCCTACTCTTTTCGCACACAATTTCAGCGAATGAAAACGTGGCGGTCCAACTTCAAGTTATCTGCGAACAGTACGTCTAGAAAAGAGGTGCCAATGCTCTAAACTTGGCACAAATCCACAACGCGACAGCAAGCAGTGCCGTGCTATCATTGCTTGTCGATCCGACTGCTCAACTTGCTCCAGACGCGCTACTGCGATCGCCCAGTTGCTTGAGTGCCAGCAACTTGGCGCTACCTCAACTGCAGATTGACAGGATCTACACCGAAATGGGCATCTCAGACGCCGACATGCCTGGATCAGTCTACATCCATGCCGACGGTCACGACTACGACCAGTAGTTCGCTCACTTGAGCTCGAAGAACGTGACAGACACGATATCAACGCCTGCGGTGAAGGAAAACGTGCTGAAGCTCCGGTACTGCAATACTAACCACTGAGTGCACATATATCGATAAGAAAATCAAAGTCGTGCTTCTCTCTTGCAAGCTGTTCACGAGCAGACAGCAGACCGCGAGCTCTTGCGCGTTGGATCGGGAGAGAACATGAGGGGGAACAAGACGAAGTGCTTGTAGTGAACGATACCGATATCGCTAGATAGATCAACCTGAAAAGTAGTACAGCGGAACAAGTTGCTCACAGCGAGGTGAAGAGCAGTTGATGTCGACTCCAGTCACACGTCATGACTATCAGAATCAGATTGGGAACATAGAGCGCGAGGCAGCCCAAGCACATAAGGAAATGGCGCCCATCGTGGCGTTCGCGAGGATCTCCACGGCGAGCACAGCAGCAGCGTCCGCGGCCATCGCGGGTGAATGATCGGGACGAGGAACGAAAGCCTTCGGTGATGTCGCGCGCTTGTAGTGAGAGCAAGTGCGTGGACAACTGAGCGAGGTGAGTGAGTCGCGAGTGAGTCGCGAGTCGTCGCGAGTCGCTCAGTGAGGTGAGTGAGTGAGTGCTGAGAGAGGACAGCCTTCTCTCAACGAACTCGAACTCGCTGAGAAAGAAACGGTCGAAACGACGCCACCGGCTCGGAAGAGGAAGAGGAGGAAGAGGTCGTCAAGTCAACCAATCCACCACTCAACATGACATGGGTCACAGCAAGACAGGAAAAAACAGGACAAATGCACGCGAGGGTAGCTAGTTCCATCGTGCACTTGTTGCGCTGGGTGAGTAGCAGTCTTGTCCATCATGCCATTGCGAACAGCAACACGTGAAGACTCTGCGTCCGCTCGTGAGTGAATTTATACGGCAGTCGACCTTTGCATGTCCATGGTGCTCGCGGTCGGCGGGTTGCAGTGCATGTGTGAGAAAGCCTTCTTGTAACATATGTCGAACTTCGAAGTATCAAAAGCTGGTTCAACTTGTTTCACTGCACTCGTATTTCAAGGCAACATCTGTGTCGGCTTGGATTGTTTCGTAGCTTACATTCCATTGCTGCACTCAACGCAATCGACCTGCAACACACTTACCTCTCCGAACCATGGAGTTGGAGTTGTACAAGCAGAAATCCTTGAGCCGAGTCTCCAAATCACGAAATGATTCCTTTGTGTGTCGATACGATCTTAATTGTCGCGAAATGCGATAGTATAATCGATGCTTTCTCTTTCTCTCCATCCGAACTCTACGTGGGATGCGCACACCGCTGAAAACTCAACTTACGCAGCATTGTAGGCATCAGAGTAATGTGAGGTCGACTCTTCTTGAGGTAGATAGACTCTTTTCATGATTGTAGCTCTCACTCAAGAAAGGGACTGCTTATCAGATCTGACCTCATTTGTAGACTGATTTTCAAAAGTGACTTCATTTCTGCTAGCTGTACGCACTATCCACTTCGGCACGTATATTACAGTCGATTAGAAATATGTATACTATGTGCGTTCATTTAGGCACGATACTGAAATAGAGAGCGACATTTTACAGTGCACGAAAGCTCCTCGACGAGTTCGGCTCGACGAGTTCGACACACAAGCAACGCGATACATGACGACGAGAGTCGGTTGGAGGACGAGACGTTCGCGGCCGACAATGCCTCAT
>JAASFZ010000279.1:0-22742 GCA_023334075.1 Globisporangium nunn | reverse complement strand
GTCCTGGATGAGCTCCCCAGGCCACAAGGCTAACATCCTCGGCAGCGGCAAGTTCTTCGGCATGGGCTACTCCTACAGTGCCTCGAGCACCTACAAGCACTACTGGACGCAGGACTTTGCAAATGGCAACGGCGAGACGTGCGATGACGGCGCTGCGGCGCCGGCGCCGGCGACCACCACAAAGGCTCCGGCTACTGCCACGAAGGCTCCGGCTACCACCACAAAGACTCCAGAGGTTGCCACGAAGGCTCCGGCTACCACCACGAAGACCCCGGTGGTCGCCACCCAGCCGCCTGTGAAGCAAAGCCCGCGGCCTCGCCCTCGTCCGTCGCTTCGGACCCCCGTGCCGTCGTCAACCAAGTCGCCGAACCCGACGATCCCCAAGACGGACTGCAAGCCGATCTACTAAGTGTTTGGTTTGGTGGCGTCGCGTGCGTGCGCAGAGTCAATGTCAGTTTAACGACAAGTTTTCCATATAACGTGTATCGAATGAGCGCTTTCCTCCTCCCCGCACGCAGTATCGTACTCAGCTCAAGCGTGCCAAAGCGTTGTCAAGGATGTCCCCGTGATGTGCATGACATTGAGTTCGTACGTGGTGGTATGTCCGTTACCCTCCAGCATAAAAGCATACTTTGTCTGGACACGACTTGTTGTTCGCTTCAAATCGCCGTAAACCTGGGTAAATCGTCACGTTTTACGGTTAAAACCGTGGAAAAGCGCGAGAACTGCGAACTGCGTTGGAGATATCCAGTCATACACAAGCACATTCGCCCACACCAGCAGGCAGGCACGCAGGCACGCGGCGCTCGATAAACAAGTTCAAGAGGAGGGTCCCCAAGGATGCGCGTCAAGGTGGTTGGCGGCGAAGCAGCAGCGCGGCGCGCGCGACCGCTGGACGACGTCGCGCGCTTCAACTACAGCAGCGGCGGCGGGCGCTCGAAGCTGCAGCTGCAGTGCTCGGACGGCCGCGTCTTCGACGTGACGCACGAGGAGGCGATGATGTCGTCGACGCTCTGGATGCTACTGCAGGGTGCGTTTTGTTTGCTTTGTACGGAAAGACAAGCGGTGGCGGCAACTGACGCATCTGGCGGCTGCAGAGGTCGCGGACAAGAAGGCCAAGCCGGCGGTCAAGCAACACATGATCCCGATCTTCGACGTGCCGAGCGGCAGCGTCGAGCTCGCGCTCTTCTACTGCCGGTGCGTGTGTGTGTTGCATGAGAATTTTGCTTGTTTCATAACGATGCGAGGGCGACTGATGGGAGCGAGCCGACTGGCACGTGTGGCGCAGGTGTCTCTATAAGCAGCAGGTGGAGGGCCACGAGGCGGCGCTGCACGCGTGGGACGAGCGCTTCCTGCAGCTCGACTCGAAGACGTTGTGTGACCTCGCCAAGGTTCGGAATCAGAATCTGAGAAAGAATGGAGGCGAGAGATGACGTTCGACTGCGGGTGACTGATTCTGTGTGGGTGGAATCAGGTGGCGTCGCACTTGGACATCCAGCCGCTCGTGGACCTCACATGCCGCTCGATCGCGCAGATCATGTCGGCGACCGAAGCCGCACATGAGATCCGGCAGAAGTTTGGGCTTGAAGACGCGCCCGGCACGATGGAGTGCAGCTGCGGTAAGTGTGTCTGATGGAAGGTGAGGACATGGATAGGACGCGACCTAACGGACTGTATCCCATGCGCGGCGCAGAACTCCGGAACGGTATGTCGGGCTTTGACTTCGACATGTTCAACTCGCTCGACCACGACCTCTCGACGGATGAGTACGAGCTCGTGGAGTTCGACCAGCCGAGCGTGGACGAGCTGGTGAGTTTCATCAACGGCAGTGGCGGCGGCCGACCGGTCAGCTTACCGCTCGGCAAGTCCTCCGTCGCGGGCAAAAAGGAGTGCCACGTGCATGCCAGCGTCGCCACTGCGGAGGTCGATAGCGTGGGCAAGAAGAAAAAGAACAAGAAGAAGAAGAAGCGCAAGGCAGGAACAGCAGCAGCACCCGACCAACCGGCACCTTCTTCTTCTTCTTCCTCCTCCCCAGCACAGGCATCCTCAGCAGTAGACGCCACGAGTCGATCCACTGTCGATGATTCGATTGCTTCGACTGCGAAGGGGAAACTGAGCAATAGTCCAGACGCCGCTGAAGATAAAAGCAGTAGCGACATGAGGACGCAAGAATCAAGGTATCCAGCGCACAATGACGCCGCCGATGACGAGAACGACAACGCAGAGGACGACGAGAGCGAGGACGCCGAGAGCTCGGACGAGGTCAATAGCAGCGCGCCGATTCCGCGGGACCTGCAGGAGAAAATGCGGCTCGCGCGGCAGAACCCGAGCGCAATCTTCTGCGAGTCGCAATTCGAGGAAGACGACGAGGAGACACAGGAGCAGCTCGAGCTCTTCCGCCGCGCGCTCGAGTCGGCGCATCTGGACTCGAGCAAGCGTGCGAAGCTCAAGCCGCGCGTCCAGTTCGCGCCGCAGGACGTCTTCCGGTCTTCCACGCTCGCGGCGTCGCAGCGCCAGTCGTCGCAGTACGTGTCAACGGCGATCTAGGAAGTCATGTCGCGGCCGCCACAGCTAGTCGGACAGGCGCGAATTGCTTCAGCCAGCACCTTGCAGAGCAGGAGACCCACTCACCCCACTACTACCTTATTCTCAGCATCACACGGTCTTTGGATGGATGGATGGATGAGTGGATGATTCTGATGCGGTATGGGAGAACAACTCCGCTACGCTCATCCATGCGCGATTCTCTAAACGGCACCTCAGTCGGCTGTGTTCGCGATCCGCCACTTGTCGATCTTGAGGTTCTGCAGGAACGCGATGCGATGGCGGAAGTGCACGAGCCAGAGCACGCCGATGACGAGACAGATCGCGACCTCGAGGAAGAAGCCGTCCGTCACGATGAGGCACTCGCCGCCGGCGGCTGTGCATGCCGTACGCTCGTCGACGTTGGAGCACGTGTGCGATCCGATCTCGAGGATCGTCTCGTCGTGCCCGAGACACTCGCGCGTCGTGAGGTAGTCCACCGCAGCGAGGCTCACCGAGTTAGGCCACTAACAGTACAAGACATGAACCGATTATTCACACTGTCAGCACGTTGCTTACTTGATGGGCGCCGTAACGGAGGAAGCACGTGACGTACCTTCGTGCCGAGGTTCGAGATTGTGTTGAGGAACGTCATGTACGTGCCGCCGATCGTCGGGTCGCTGATACGAGCGAAGAATGCCATCTACGAAGCCAGTCACCCATGAACATATACAGTCAGCTTAATACACTGTGCAACGTAATGCAGCCACCCGCATCGACAACAGGAGCGTGTAGCGTACCTGGGGAACATACATCATGTTCGCGGCGATTTCGTGGAGCGCGCCGCTGAGCAGGAGGAAGGTGTAGAAGTAGACGTGCACATACTCGTCGTGCGCCATGACCGAGGGCGTGATGTAAATCACCGCGGCGTAGATGAGGCCGACGGCCATCCGGAACGGGTAGCCGAGCAGGAAGAGGTCGAGCGGCTTGTCAGGCTTGATGAAGCGTCCGACTAGCACAGGGATAACGATGCCGAGCGGGATGAGCACGGGCGTGAGCAGCGCAAGCTTCTCCTTCTTCATGCCGTACTCGACGAGCTTGAGCGATGCGAGCGCCTCCGCCGCCGAGAAGCCGATCTTGCACGTGAGCAGCATCGCCGAGAGCGAGAGCACGCTCGGCAGCCGCAGCACTGCGTACATCTGGCGGTACGTCTCTTTGATGCTGAGCTTCTCCTCGTCGACGTCGTGCCTCTCGTGCTTGAAGAACAAGACGCCGAGCGTGGTCACGAACATGACCCAGCCCCAGAAGTTCATGAAGCCCGGCAGCCCGATGATGCCCTCGTCCTTCGGCACGGCGCGGAAGTAAGCATTGCACGTGGCCGGGTCGTGGAGCGCCAGGAAGCCGACGTACGAGATGAAGAAACCGAGTGTCTGGCCGACCGTGTTGCACGTCGAGGCGTGCGCGACATTCTTCTCCGAGAGCATCGTGAGCGCCCAGCCGTCGACCGCGATGTCCTGCGTGGCCATGAGGAAGTAGAGCGCGAAGAAGAAGATCGTGAGGTAGACGACGTGCGGCTTGCGGCCCTCGCCCTCGCCGAGCAGGTCGCCGATGAACGCGCTGCCGCCGATCATGAGCGCGGCGCACGCGAACTGCACAGGGACGAGCCACGACTTGCGGCGCCCGAAGCGCCGGCTATAGAGCGAGTCCACGAACGGCGCCCAGAGCAGCTTGAGGCTGAAGGGCCACGACACGAGGCTGAAAGTCGCCTGGTCCGCGTACCCCACCTTCTCCTGCAGGATGAACGGGATGCTCGACGACAACCCCATGGGCACGCCCTGCAGCGTGTAGAGCAGCAGCAGCAGCGCGATCGACGGCCAGTCGCTCGCCTCGACGGCGGCATCGGGCGCGAGTGCGCTGATGGTTTCGGTCGTCCTTTCGCTGGCGGCTGCAGTGGCGTCGGAGGCGGCGGCGGGCGCCTTGCGCTGTTTGAGCTCGGGCATCGCGTCGAGCGTCGAGCGTCGAGCCGTCGAGCCGTCGAGCCGTCGAGCCGTCGTGGTCGTGGTCGTGGTCGGGTCCGCGAGTGTGCTGGTGATGTGGCCGCGCGTTGGTGACGTGGCCGGTGGTGCAGAATCGGTATATCGGGATCCTGTCGGGCCGATCTGGTTTATTCCGGGGGACGTCCCTATCTACTGGTGGATATTGGGGGCCGAGGGGGCTGTTTCTGCAATCCCCGTGCAGCCGCGCGGCTCGATCAGCAAAGCGAGATCTGGTTCCTGCCGCCCGCGTTCTCCGGCCCAGCGGCTCGATGGCGACGCTCTTCGGGAACCTGCCGGCCGTCGGCGCGCGCAGCCAGGCGCCGGGCCGCAGCGCCGCCCTCGTGGCGGCCGGCGCCAGCGCCAACGAGCGCGCGCTCCAGTGGGTCTACGACGAGGAGACCGCCAACTGCATGCACTGCAACACGCCGTTCACGCTGCTCACGCGCAAGGTGCGAGCGATGGCCGCGCGCGCGCGCGCAAAGCGGGGCGAGGATTCTAACGACAACGCCGCGCCTTGGGCCTTGCGTGCATGTGCGCCGGACCCCAGCACCACTGCCGCCGCTGCGGGAACGTCGTGTGCCACAACTGCTCGCCGCACAAGCGCCGCATCTCGGTGTCCGACCCGTTCGTACGTATGCTAGTGGGGCACTGCATTGCGGGTGGATGCTGCAAGGCTGACGATCGGGCGCTTTCGCGCAGCCCATGCGCGTGTGCAACGCGTGCTACGCCGCTGTGGACGAGCACTTCGCATCACTCGAGTGGTCGGGCCACTCAACGCCCGAAGTGTCACAGGAGGCGCAGTCCAAGGCCGACCCGGTGATCGACGGCCGCGTGCACATCGGACAGCTGTACGTCAAAGTGGTGGAGGCCATTGGGCTGCCGTCCACGGACTCGATCACGAGCGATCCATTCGTGCGCGTGATGCTCACGGGCAAGTGGTCCCACGGGCAGGAGTGGGGAAGCGACCTCAAGAGCACCAAGTGCACGAAGAAGAAGTCGCGCACACTCAATCCGCGCTGGCACGAGACGTTCGTCTTCAACGTGTGCGCGCCCGGCGCCGAGCTCGTCCTGGAGGTGTACAACTCCGGCCAGCTTGGCCCGCCGACGAAGCTCGGTGAGGCCTCAATCTCACTCTCGCAGCTCATGGACCAGCGGCGTCACAACAAATGGCTTGACCTCCTCCTGCCGGAGAAGCTGCACCGCGCGGGGCTCAACAACGACGCGCGGGCCGGCCGCATCCACGTGCTGCTGCACTACAAGTTCTCGCGCATGGCCGAGTTCTGCTCGTACTTCGCCGCCGAGCAGGCCTACGTGCATGAGTGGCCCGAGTTCCAGGCCGCGCACCTCTACAGCAACTTCTGGGTGCTACTCGACAACCTCTGGCCATACCTGGAGGTGGTCTGGCAGATTCTGCCGACGCTCAACTGGGAGCACCCGACGCACTCGTTTCTGTGCTTCGCGCTCTGTGTCTGGCTCTGCCTCTCGTTGCAGTGGCTGCCCGTCGTCGTGCACTTGGCGCTCATCGCGTTCGTGCTGCGCAACTACTTTGAGCTCAACATCCACTCGTTCACGGACGGCAAGGAAGGCGCAGCGGGCGCGACGGCAGGCACAGGCGCGGCCACGACCGGTAGTGACGGCGCGAACGGCGAGCTCAACACCGGCCAGTTCCGCCAGTACAACCTGCCGTCGGGCTTCAACCACCTCATGAACAAGATGACCCACGTAACGATCGACCACGAGACGAAGCGCACGCTCCAGTCGGTCCAGAACAACATGGCGTGGTGGTCAAGCGTCATCAACAACCTCGAGCTCATGTTCTCATGGGAGGACACGTTCTACACGGCGCGCGTTCTGCTGTACCTCATCATCAGCTGCGTGCTCCACATCGTGATCCCGAACCGCTACCTCCTGCTGGCGCTCGTGGTCTTCCTCTTTGTGCAATGGACCGTGCCGTACCTGTGGTTCGTGCACTTCGTGTCCGCGTTGCGGCGCTCGGTGCGCTCGCTCGTGTACCAGCACCGACTCACGAGCAGCAGCGAGCAGAGTGACTTGCTGGCGGCGCGCGAAGCGATGCGCGCGGCGTCGCTGCCATCCTTGACCTCGAGTGTCAGCGGTGGCTCGTCTCGCTCCGTCGACAAGTTGCATCCGCGTCTACGCCGCACGGTGTCGAACGCGAGCTCGCGCGCGCACATCAGCGTTTCGAAGAAGGAAGAGATGTTCGGCGCGGCGGCGTCCGCGATCTCGCAGCGATTCGTTGTGAATGGCGTCGAGCGCCCAAAACCCAAGGCAGCATAGCCGGTATGTGTGTGTGTATGAGAGCAAAGTTGCTTGCCGAGTGGAGCAGGCGACGACAGAGACGACAGTCATGTTCCGAGAGATAAATATGATGACGAACTAGCACATCGTCGGTATGGTGTTGTCGGGAGACTTGTGCCGCCCGAAGCGGTCCTTACGCGCGTACAGCACCTTGTCGTTGTGGTGCTTGATGATCTCGAGCAGTCTCGAGAGGTCTGCGGTCGAGAAGAACCGGATCACGTTCGTGTCGGACGTGAGGCGAGTGAGGAAATCGGTCGAGAAGGAGGAGTTGTCGGATGTTCCGAGCAGGAACCGGAGCACCGCTCTCCGAACTTGCGGGTTTATGTCGGAGGGGAGATCCACGGAGCGGATCACAAGCTTGTTTGTCTGTGAGCCCCGAGTTTCGGAGCCCAGGTGGGTAACATTGGTGTTGTTGGAGGGATCAGAGCCGCGCGGCGTGGGATCGTCCAGGTTGCGCAGCGCTGGAGCTGACGTCGACGGGATTGGAGTCGTCACTTGAGGAGGCTGCGGAGCAATTGAGGTGCTCCACTTGGCGCCGACTGTGTTGTCTCGAATGAACCCTGAGAGCGAACTCACGCGCATGTAGATTCCAGGAACGTTTTTCAGTCCGCACTCGTATCCGGAGCTGACGAACCCGACGAGAGTCTCCTTGCCACCGCTCTGTTCCTGCTGCGGGAGCACAAGCGGGCCTCCAGAGTCTCCTTTGCACGCATCCTCGCCATTCTTGCCGACAGCGCAGAGCATGCTGCGATCGATCTCGGGCAAAGTCGCCACGCACTGTGCCTGGGAGAGCAGAGACAAGTCCACCGCGTGGATCTCGGGCGACAACTCTGACGCTGGCGTGCTCTGAGTTCTCGCAACTACTCCGTAGCCGTACATTGTCGCCTTCTCGCCGTCAGTAAAGTCGGGCGATTGATCCAGTGCCACCGGATCCGCGTACGCAGGCGACTTGATCTCGAAGATCGCGGCGTCGAAGGAAAAGCGGGATGGCTGTCCGTAGCTACTGTGGATGATGATCGACTCTTTGATGACAGGGATCACCTCGGTCTCGACACCGCTGGACGACTTGGAGCCGATCGAGACCCAGTTCGCGAGACCGTCGGTGACACAGTGGGCTGCAGTGAGCACGAAGCTCGGCGCAATGAGGCTGCCTCCACAGAAGTTCTGTCCTCCCTGAGAGACTCGGAGTCCGACGATGAACCGCTTCGAGAGCTGCAGAGGTCCGTCCATGATCCGACCGCCCACTTCCCACGATGTCCCGACGGCGTAGGCGTTGATGAACACTGCAAAGTCTGCGATCGCGGTGACGGAGAACACATCGTCGCCATCTTCTGTTGTTTGGGCGACTGCAAAGCCGACTATCGAGAAGCTGCTGGTGGTGGTGCTATTCAGCTCTTTCCCGACGACAGCTCCTGTCAGAGCGGGCTCCTCTGGTTGAGTCGAGACCTTGCTCTTGATAAGTTCAGGAAACTCCGCGATAGGACTCGGCGTGGATGCACTTCCCTGACTCGCTGGCTTCAGGCAGAACGGCGTTGGTAGCTGTGGAGACGTCGCGCTGTTTGTACCCTGCTGTGTGCACTTCTGCGACCGGTTGAACGCGACTCGAGAGAAAAGCGGAGGAGCATTAATTCCCTTGTGCCGCGCCACATCAAACGTGAAGCCGAGTAGCTCGTCCGCCTGGTTCAATCCACCAAAGCTGAGCATCACTGGCTTGATTGCCGTCTCGTACTCCAGCTCCACGATCGCGATATCAAACCTCTCACCAGGAGCAGCAGATCGGTTGTACGTTGGATGAATGATTGCCATTGCAGGCGAGTACGGGATCTCCAAACTCCCTCCGTTCGCGAGCTTGAACGAAAGCAAGGACGCACCGCTGTTCTGGGCGCACGATGCTGTCGTCAGCAGAAACTTTGGTGCTACCAGAATCGCTTGGCATGTCGACCAAGCGAAGGACGCCACGAACGACGGGAAGCCGTCTCGGACTCCAGTGCTGCTACCTGACGTATCGCCACTCTTCCACGCCACCGTGGATTCCGTTGCCTGCTCCAGGAACTGGACGTGGTGTTCCGACGCAAGGAGTGAGAACGGATGGCTGGCGTATTGCTTGGATGTACTCTGATTGCTCGCATCGATCGCCGAGAAGCCAACCAGGTGGCCATGTGCACGCAGTATCCCTTGTTTGAACATCGAGAATGGCGACAACTCCAAGCCGCTCCAGCACGGAACGTTCACATTGACTCTCTCGGTAGCCCCAACTCCGTCCGATCGGCACTTCGACAACGACAGCTGGTTCACCAAGTTGCTTGAAGGAGTAGAAGCCCCATCAACATCGTCACCGTCCGCGCCGATCATTACAAGGTCGAGGTCTGGATTCACGACGTCAAGGCGCGGAGTCGACTTGAGAATTGCCATGGGTTTGGTCGTGGCGTCCGCATTGAGCTCTAGCACAACGAGGTCGTCTCCGTGCTGCGCATTGTTGCTCTCTTTCTCTTGCTGTCTGATAATTCTCCTGATGCCGATCGTCTCGTCTTCGAAGACAGCACTCAGCGACTGACTTGTCCAGTTGCCCTCGAGCAGCGCTCTGCTTTCATTAAACCACAGTGCGCTTGTGACGGCAAACCTCGGCGCGATCAGCGCGATCGGAGCCCCAAAACGGATGCTGGTCGCCTTCTTGCTTTGCAGGAAGCCAATTGCTTGCCCAGGGAATGACAGTGGCGGGCTGGACGTCTCCGCATCTTGCGAGCTGCCGTGAGATCCACTGCTCTCTGTGCTCGTACCTCCAGTTGTATCCCCATTGGTCGCAGGAGGTGCTGACCACTTGTGGCCCTTGCTACTGCGGTTGATGAACGCCTTCAGCGTTGTGAGTGGGAGAAATGCGTCGCTTGGCTCTGTTGCTCCCTTGGATCTGAACCGGCAGCCGTGAACGGGGTGTACTCGGATGCCGACGAGGCCGTCATGCTGTTCGTCTTTTCGCGAGTGTGACACCAAGAAAACTGGACCGGAGACCAGGTCGTGAGAGCGCGAGAGGTGCTCGTCGCACACTGTTGCGTTCCGCGGATTCACGCAGATCGCCGCGTTCATCGATCTCCTCTCCGATCGCGCGTCGCACGATTCGTTTCTGACGTCGTAGCCGACCACCCCGATCTCTCCAGCAGCGCTTCGATATGCAGTATACACGCGCAGCGCCTCGGTCGTGTCCCAGTACTCGACCAGCTCAGGGGGACGTTCAACCACCGTCTCCGACAGCTGGAGCACCGTGAAGCCAGCGTGCTGCGCCGATCGCTCTCGTTGGTCTGCGATTATCCCGTGGACGGTGCCACCTACGAGTCTGCCATTCTGGCGCGCACCTTCGCCGGGCAAGGCTAGAGCGCGGGCGGCGCAGTCGGCGGTCGTGAGCACGAACTGCGGCGCAATGAGGGCGCCGACACACCCGCCGGGGAGCTCGAGTATCCAGTCGGGTTGTCGCGTTGCGGACGCGGAGGAAGTGGACCCGACGGTCTCATATTCGCTGCCATTGGAGCCGCTAGTGCTGACGGCCTCCGATATTCGCGCGAGCAGCACCAGCAGCAAGAGAAGGCGCGTCACGAGCTTCATCGCAAGCGCAAGCTCGGCAAGTGTGCAGATGAAAACGAGTGAGTGAATGGCCAGATGGTGGCGTCCTTCCTTCGGAGTCGATAGCAGCCTGTCCGATTCGGATGCATGGCCGAGGGGGATGTGTCTTCCCGCCGGCGTGACGGTCTCTGTCACCAATACTGGGGCCGAGTCAATCGCGAGCAGTGGACCTCGTCGAACGACACACGCAGGTCACAGAACACCCCCAGCTGGTTGGAGACCGAACTGGTCCGATTGCCACAGCAAGAAATGGCAAACATGCTCGCGCCGAGCTGAACAACCTGTGAGGGAGCTGCTACGTGTGCTTGCATAGAGTGCCGTCCAGCTACACTTCCTTCGGCACCTAGATCGCAGCCCCGAGCGGAGCTCGACTGCGAACGCAGCCCACCAACGACGACGACCATGACGACGCACGAACCGAATGAATGAACACCCTTCTACGTCGACTGCTTCAACTCGCTGTCAACCGTAGTGAGCTGACAAGACATTCCGATGCCATAAGCTCCACTCTTGATTGACGAGAGCCTGCCGATCTCCGCTCGAGTACAGCATATTCTCGTTTGACAATCTCGTCGCCAAGTGATATTGCAGTCCGCTCAAGACAGGGAGCACACCAACGGTGTTAGTGCCGAGCAGCCAGCTCGTGACTTCTGTTTTTCGTGATGTCGATCGTGGTTGGGAATGGTCGATTCGTGATCCCGGACAGGAACTTGGCACGGTTGTCGCCACTTGGGGGTTGCGTTCGATGCCTGTGCCGAAGTTGCTGGCGCTCTGCTGCTATTGGGTGCCTTCCATCTCTACTACCGCCACCACGCTGGATTTCGAGTCATCATCATCGCCGACAAGTGGCGACAGTGCAGGAAGGGCTGCGGACTTACGCCAGCACCGAGGGTTGGCGCACCAGTCACAGGGCTTCCCGATGTCAGACCTAGTCATGAGCACAAACTGAGATGCAGCCAGCACGCCGGCGCAGAACATCGGGCTGTTCATGTTCATGCACAGCCCAAGGATGAGGTTTGTCCCTGGTTCGTTGTTTACCTGGGAGTCACCCAGTGAGTTCCCCCCAAGCGTGGCCAAACGCGTTGATGATGTTTTTACATCGTGTACGTTGGCTGCGTTGCTGGTGCTTCGTGGTGTCCTACCCGCCCTCACCAAGTTCGCCAACTGTCTTCCTTCCTCTGCTTTCCCTACTATCATACTAGACCACACATTATTCTCCACACACACGTCGATCACCTTCTGACCACACCTGACAGCAATCTTGACTGGTGTCTTGTACCAAGCCTCATTGGCTCTCACGCACCATCGCAGCACTTGTGCCGCAGTTCGGTCGGATCTGTCCGCTTCCCGAAGCGCGCGCCGCGTTGGTACTGCGGCTTTGCGCGATAGCGTGCGATCGTCTTCAGCAAATCCGTCATGTCACCCGACGAGTAGAACATGATACTGGTCTCCGCGCTGCGGATCTCCTTCGTCGTGCGCTCCCAGCCTCCGCCGATCATCGAGTACTCGCCGAGCAGGAACGTTTTGACGGCATCCTGCAACAAGTCGGGCGTATCGCCTGCGAGCTTGACGACTGACAGCTGGTGCGAATCCTCGCCAGTGGCGCTATGGATGATCTCGAACGGCGTGTCGTTGCCGACGTACTCGTCGAGCGATGACCGTTGCCCTGTGACGGAGTTCGTGGTGCCGCTCTGTACCTCTAAGTTCGAGCCGATGCCTGTCTCGGATTTCAGAGGATCGACGACCTTGCTCGGATCAAGCCACGTGTAGCCTGCCGAGTAGCTATTGATGAACGACTGCATCTCCGAGATAGAGCCGTAGATACCGGGAACGCCTGGCGTACCGCAGCCGTTGCGACCGGTGCTCACGACGCCGACGAGGATCGGCGCCATCCCGCTCGAGTAGTACACCAGCGGACTACCCGAGTCTCCTGTGCACGCGTCGCGTGCTAGCTCACCACCAGCACACAGCATGCTTGCATCCAGTTCGGGGAAGTACTTTCTACAACTCTCGCGATCGAAGAACGGCAGTTGCACTGAGCGCAGGGTCGGCGAAAGCGACGAGCTCGCTGCACTGTTGGCGCCGTAGCCTAACAGCGTGAAGCGTGTCGTTGCGTCAAAGTGGAGAGCGTTGTCGAGCTGGATCGGAGCAGGGTACGCTTGGCTCTCCAACTCCACGATCGCGACGTCATATGAGATGCTCGACTGCTTCCCGTACGAAGGATGGACAATCACTTTGTTTCTCTTGATCGGGATCAGCTCGGCTTTCGTGCCCGCGGAGTCACGAGAGCCGACCGCGACGTATCGTGCCTCGCCGCCGGCGACGCAATGCGCTGCGGTGATAACATAGCTTGGCGCGATCAGGCTGCCGCCACAAAAGTTCTGACTCGACTTGCCCTTGCGGAGTCCAACAACGAAGCCGACTTGCGCGTTCGTCGGCAACGAGTCGAAGTCGAGATCCCCAGTGTAACCAGCGTCGTCGTGTGAGGGGACAACCCGTTGGGGCGACAGGATGTCAGTATCTTCAAAAGCGTTTGCGATTGCCGGAAACTTCCCTGATGCTGCGAATCCAGTAGCACTCGCCTCCGTTCGCCATACGTGCCCTTCACTCACGCTGTTGATGAACCGCTGCACAATTGGTGTCGCTACTCGAATGTAGCAGCTGTCTGCAGTACGGAGATCCGCGTTGTCGGAAGTGCTGGGACACACGTTGTACTCAGCGCTGCTGCAGCGAGGTGACGCAATGCCGAGCAGTGTGTTGCCATCCGAGAATGCGGCGATGAGTCCCGTTCCTTGAGTAGCATCAGTGGTACCCGGGGACTGCAGCGACGAGCACGCGATGATTTCAGTTGCTGGAGTGTTGATACTGCTGCTGCTGCTTGCTAAGAGACTCAATTGGTCTGACGACGCGAACTCGCGACGGCAGAGAATCGACGTGTCTTTAGAAGACACCGACAGTCTCCACGAGTAGCTGTACGACGGCGCCTGATCAAGCGCCAATGTCTCCATTACGATCTCAGAGCTCATCGACGAGCTGCTTGTATTCGCTTCTGCAGGTTCAATTTGAAGCATGTCGTTTGAGGCGAGCAAAACTGGCAGGAAGAACGACATGCCAACGAGCTCGACAAGAGCAAGATTGTTCGCGGCAATCGGCGGCAATGCGCTGAACTTCGGGTGGATGTGCACAGCGCGCACGGTCAAGGTTTCCTCGACCGGTAGCGCAGATGCTTGCTGGTTCAATCCAAGCCGTGCGTGTGTCACAGTCAGGTTCGCGACACACGTTGCGGTCGTCAGCACAAATCGCGGAGCAATGAGCACTCCGCTGCAATGATCTGTGCCGCCGCTCGAGCCAGCTACGAGCACGGCATATGCAGATGCCGTCACACTTTCCACGGCGTCACCTGTAATGCCCTTGCCGAGATTGCTGGTCACGGTCGTATCATGTAACTCGCTACCCCAATGCGCAGTATCCTGAGTTCGATTGCGGATCCAATCCTCTCGTGCAGCCACGAACGTGGCGTCATGGAAGAGTGCGCTCAAACAGATAGCGGTGTAGCATCGCGGAAGCGCGACGAGCTGCTTGTCGTGAAGCACGAAGCCCTGCGAGAACCCGAAGACTTGTTCGCGGTCACGCTCGGAGCCCAACGCCAGACAGAGCAACACTGGAGCTCCTTCAGAAAGCTGCGCGTTACATGTCGACGAAGGCAGTCGCACGATGCTTGTCTTGACCTCAATTGAGCGATCTGCGCGCTCTGATGCGAACAGATTGTCCATGGACACGACCTCCCAAGAAGTGTCCGTAATGTTGTACTCGGCCGTCAAGCTTCTTGATATCGCCGTTGGAGTCATCTCAGAGATCTCTCGTGACACCTCGATAAGCGCGACAGACTCGGGGTAGTCTTCGTGGAAGGTGACACTCGATACAGTGTACAGTTTGAACGGCGTTTGTGCTGGTCCACTGCTCTGTTCGCCGCGCTCAGCTCCTATCGACACGGCAACCTGGGGATCAACCATTGATGCCATACATTGCGCGTCTGCAACGAAAAACTTCGGTGCGATGAGAATTCCGAGACAGCCTTGAAGCTCGCCCATCTCTTCCGTCGTGTTGTGCACGATCAGTGCTGCGAATGAGCTGTAGTTCCCGAGTGATGGGAGTGCTCTCCACCCGCCGACAAGACTCGCAGCTGGTTCGTCCTCTCTTGGGCGTGGAGTAAGTTCATCGACCGCCTCGTCAGTTGAGCTCGACGATGAGTTTGAGCCTGAACCACGAAGAAATGCGCCAGGAAGTACAGTACCGCCGCCAGACGATGACGACGACGCTGTACTGTTCGATGTTGATGGTGCCGAAGTCGTAGAAGACACCAATTTCCCCGCCGCCGACACTTTCCCAACTGCAGTTGCCGCTAAAGCGCTGGAGGAGAAGGTGAGAGAACTGCTGCCTCCATGATGTTGCTTCGATTCGGTGACGAGAGGCTGGATAAAGTCCAGGACGCTTGGAATGTACACGAATGCTTGGTCTTCTGCGCATGAAGCTGTCAGGCGAAGTCCGAAGATCACCAGACGCCCAGCGCTATCGTGTGCCAACAACGGACTACCGAGTGCGATCTCGTCAGAACTCGAGCTGCTAACCGAACTAGAAGCGGATCCGGCAATCTCGGTCCGCGGCGTTACTCGCGAGCACCAGACACTCGGGTCGTCGCTGAAAAGCGGAGATCTGGCGCACGCTGGCCGAGATATGTTGCCTGCAGGTGCAAGGTCCACTCTGTCGCCTCCGATCACTCGGATCTCCTGGAACGTCTCGCCTGTCGCGTCACTCGAGCGCGTCGGCAAAGAAGCTGTTCGCGCTGCGCTCGTCTGTGCTGCCAAGCCGGTTGCGCTGCGTTGAGAGCCACTGCTGTCGCGATCCGACTCAAGGAAGAGCAGCGCGACATCGTTCGCGAGTTGGTGGCCGACGCCGAACGATGGGTGAATGTGTGTGTATCGCACGGTTGCTGCTCTCTCGGAAGTGCGAAGTCGGCCCGGCGTCTCGCTGCTGGGGTCTCCAGCTACAGTGGTGACGTTGATCGCCTCAAGCGCTGTGTTCGCCGCGCAGTGCGCAGTCGTGAGCACGACGCCCGGCGTTAGCAGCACGCCGGCGCAGGACTCGCGGCCGGACGTGCCGCCGTGGAAGCGCGCGACGTCCACTGCCACGCCACTCTTCCCCGCCACGAGTGCCAGCGCTGGCACGAGCGCGTGCGTGAGGCGCATGACAGCAACAGCGAGTCACTTTGGGGCAGGGAAAAGAGGCGGGCCGCGTCGTCCGCTGTAGAAAAGGCAGTCGGTGGCAATTGTAGCAGATCGACCAGTCGGGCTCAACAACGGCTGAGTCACTTGTAGTATAACCTCGCGGTTCAGTTATTCAGAATATGACCCGTGTGGGGTTAAATGAGACCCGACCGAAAAGTACAGTGATCCCTTGCATTTCTTCACGCTCTGGCCGCATAACCGATCAAGAAAGAAGGCGCGGAAGGCGAGCGCGAGCGTGCCGACGTCGATTGAACGAGGCGGTCGCCCAATCCCTCTCTCTCGCTTTACGTATCTCCCTCCCTGCCGCTCTATCTCCCATCCACCGTCCGTCCGTCGTCTGCCCAACATGGCCAAGCGTGAGCCAAAGGAGAGCCGCAGCGACTGGGTGGCTGTGGAGGCGCAGTTTCAGCATGCAGAGGCGGGCGCCGGGCAGCCCGTCAAGCCCAAGAGCGCGTTCGCGTTCTTCCAGAAGCGTGTGATGGCCGACGTGCGCAGTGAACTCGCGGTGCGCGCCGCCGAGGCGAACGAGGTGCTCGAGGTCGGCGCCGTGATGAAGGAGACGAGCGCGCGCTGGCAGCAGCTCTCGGCGGTCGAGCGCGAGGAGTTCATGGAGCTCGCAGCCGCTGACCGCCGCCGCTACGACGATGAGTGCCGCGCGCGTGACGAGGCGGTCGAGGCTGAGCGCAAGCGCAAGCGCGACGAGCTGCACGCTGACGTCGACGGTAAGCGCGAGCGCAAGCGGGTGAGTGTTTGCGTGCGCATGAAGGCGATTGGGAAGGGGAGGAAGAGGACGCTCACTGAGCGGTGTGTGCGACATTAACTGCAGAACCAAGCGCCGGAAGAGCCCAAAGTGAAGCGCGCGCCCCGTGAGCTCACCGAGAAGCAGCGCGAGGCGAAGAAGCTGCGCGACGAGATCCGCCAGCAGGAGATCGACGTGCGTGCTTTGGTGCTTGAGATTAGTGTACAGACCGAGCGGTGCAGAGTGGCTCAGGTATGTTATGTGTTGTGTGTTCTTACGTGCAGGAACGCAATGAGCTCAAGGCGGAAGAGCACCGGCAAAAGGACGAGCTCGCGAAGAAGAAGTCGGAGATCGCGTCCGCGCGGCTCAAGTATCTGCTCTCGCAGAGCGACATCTTCGCGCACTTTAGCGGGAATGTGGCCAAGAAGGGCAAGAAGGGGGCGCTCGAGGCGTCCACTGCTGGGGGCAAGAAGAAGAAGCGCATCAGCGAGAAAGAGGAGGACGAGAGTCTGCTCGCTGACAAGCACGACGTCGTGCGCCTCACGAAGCAGCCGTCTGTGATCAAGTACGGCACGATGCGGCAGTACCAGCTCGAAGGCTTGAGCTGGATGGTCAACCTCGCGCACCAGGGCATCAACGGTATTCTCGCGGACGAGATGGGGCTCGGCAAGACGCTCCAGACGATCTCGGTGCTCGGCTACTTTCTGGAGTTCGAGAAGGTGTCTGGTCCGCACATCGTGCTGGTACCAAAATCCACGCTGAGCAACTGGCTCGCCGAGTTCAACCGCTGGTGTCCGGCCCTCCGCGCGGTCAAGTTCCATGGCGACAAGCAGGAGCGCCAGAGCGTGATCGACGAAGTGCTCTGTCCGGGACTGACCGACGCGAAGCGCAAGTTCGACGTGTGCGTGACGACGTTTGAGATGTGCCTGAAGGAAAAGGCGGCTCTCTGCAAGTTCGCGTGGCGCTATCTCATCATCGACGAAGCCCACCGCATCAAGAACGAGGCGTCGCAGTTCTCGACTGTGGTTCGCATGCTTGAGACGCAGCACCGCTTGCTACTCACGGGCACCCCACTCCAAAACAACCTGCACGAGCTCTGGGCTCTGCTCAACTTCCTGCTCCCAGACGTCTTCGCGTCTTCGAGCGAGTTCGACGAGTGGTTCAACTTGGACGTCGACGATGACGAGGCAAAGAAGCAGATGATCGGCCAGCTGCACAAGATCTTGCGGCCGTTCATGCTGCGCCGCTTGAAAGCCGACGTGGAGAAGAGCTTGCCTCCGAAGAAAGAGACGCTGCTGTTCGTCGGCATGTCGGCCATGCAGAAAGCACTTTACAAGTCGTTGCTGCTGCGCGACATGAACACAATCACGGGCGGCGCGCAGGGCGTGTCGCGCAGTGCGCTGCAGAACATTGTCATGCAGCTGCGCAAGTGCTGCGGCCACCCGTACCTGTTCGAGGGTCAGGAAGACCGAAACCTAGACCCGCTGGGCGAGCACGTGGTTGAAAACTGCGGCAAGATGGTGCTGATGGACAAGCTGCTGAAGAAGCTCAAGCAGCGCGGCTCCCGCGTGCTCATCTTCACGCAGATGACGCGGATATTGGACGTGATGGAGGACTTCTGCCGCATGCGCCAGTACGAGTACTGCCGTATCGACGGCCAAACGTCGTACGAAGATCGCGAAAGCTCGATCGAGGAGTACAATCGCCCAGACTCGTCCAAGTTCATCTTCCTGCTGTCCACGCGCGCAGGCGGTCTCGGCATCAACTTGTACACAGCAGACGTTGTCATCTTGTACGACTCAGACTGGAACCCGCAGGCGGATCTGCAGGCTCAGGACCGAGCGCACCGTATCGGCCAGAAGAAGGAGGTGAATGTGTACCGCTTGATCACCGCCGATTCGGTCGAAGAGAAGATTATCGAGCGCGCACAGCAGAAGCTCAAGCTTGATGCGATGGTCGTGCAACAAGGACGGCTGCAGGAGAAGCAGACGAAGCTGAGCAAGAACGACATGCTCGAGATGATCCGCTTCGGCGCCGATCAGGTCTTCCGTGCAGTGGACTCGAACATCACCGACGAAGATATCGATGCAATCTTGGCGAAGGGCGAGGCCCGGACGGAGGAGATGAAGCAGAAGCTGCAGGCACACGACAAGGGTGACCTGCTCGACTTCAAGCTGGACGGCGGAGGTTGTCAGAACTACGACGGTATCGACTTCTCGAACGAGAAAGAGCGCCAGGAAGAGCTGCGGCGGCTTGCCGAGGCGGAGCTGGCAAAGAGCTTCGCTGAAGGCATGGGCAAGCGTGAGCGCCGCACTGTGATCCGCCAGAGCCAGGGATCGTCCGAGGGGAAACGAGGCAACCTGAACAAGTCGAAGCAGTTGCCCAAGGCGCTACGTCTGCCGCGCATGGACGAGTGGCAGTTCTACAACCGCAAGCGCCTGCTGGAGCTGCACGAGATTGAGTGCGCGAACTATGAGCAAGCGAAGTTGGAGACAGAGAAGCCCCCTCTTCCTCCGTTTGCGCAGTATCTGACTCCAGAAGAGCTCGACGAGAAGGAGCGGCTGCTGCGTGAAGGCTTTGGCGACTGGAACAAGCCGCAGTTTTTCCTTTTTGTCAAGTTGCTCGCGCGCTACGGGCGTGGGAACATTGAGGCTGTGGCGCGTGAGATGGGGAAGCCGTTCGATGAAGTGGATCAGTACTCGAAGAAGTTCCTCGCGCGCGGCCAGGATGAGCTCGCCGACTGGCCGAAGATTCTCAAGTCGATCGAGAAAGGAGAGTCGAAGCTGCTCGAGATCGAGCGCTTGACGGAGGAGACGGCGCGGAAGGTGAATCGGTACTCGAACCCCTGGGAGGACATGCCAATCAACTACCAGGGAAAGGGTGGCAAGGTGTTTACCGAAGAAGAGGACCGCGTCTTGCTGTGCCTCGTGAACAAGTTCGGCTACGGCTCGTGGGAGCGGATCAAGGAAGAGCTGTGCAACCTCGAGATGTTCGCGTTCGACTACTACCTGCGCTCTCGCACCGCCGCTGAGCTCGGTCGTCGCTGCGATTCGCTGATGCGCATCTGCGAGAAGGACAACGCTGACTTGGAGATCAAGGAGAAGAAAGAGCTGGAGATGCGCGCGCACTTGCAGAAGCAGCGCGAGAACCTGGACGCTCGTCTGACTGCCGCACGCGAAGAGCTGAAGCGGAACCAACTGCGCGTGGACGAGTTGATCATGAAGGAGGCGAAGCGGATGCAGGCGCTCCGCGAAGCCAAGCGCTCGAAGAAGCGAAAGGAGCGCAACGAGAAGGAGGAGATCGTCGATCGGTACGCTCAGGAACTTGCCGAGTTCGTGGTGCGAGCGACGAGCATGGACATGGCGAAGGTCGCGCTCGAGTTCGCAGCGCTGATCCGCGAGACGAAGAACGAGGAGCTGGAAGCATCGTATGTGCTGAAGAAGATTCGCCAGATCGCGGAGCCGATCCCGAACGCCTCGAAGGGCATGCTGGCGTGGAAGCTGAAGGAGGAGTCGCTGTCGCGTTCTCCTGTCGGCAGCAGTCACAAGAAGCTCAAAGTGGAAGACGCGATAGATGCGGATGCTTCGTCGGGTGGTGGTGGTGCGAGCATGAGTGTTCGCGTGAAAGATGAGAGTGGCATCAAAGGGAACGACGACACGAACTCGCCGCGCGGAGGCGAGAGCCGTCTCCCGAAGTCTCCGTGGTCTCCGAGCGCGATGAAGCAGTCGAAGGCGTCGAGGGTGAAGAAAGAGACGTCTAAGTCTGGCAAGGACAAGTCCGGGAAGCCTGATCACGTCGTGAAGAAGCCTCGCAGCGCATACGTGCTCTTTAGCATCGAGAAGCGCAAGGCGGTGAAGGCGGAGATGCCCGAGGGCGTGCAGCTCATCGAGGTGATGGCCAAGATGTCGCAGATGTGGAAGGACATGAGCGAGGACGAGCGCGTGCCGTGGGTCGACGCGGCGAAGCAGGACAAGCTGCGCTACGAGCGCGAGATGAACGAGACTGCCGCGTAGGGCTTGGCGTGCAAGAGAGAGAGAGAGAGAGAGAGAGAGAGAGAGAGCGGGAGCGCAAGAGAATGAGCAAGAGAGAGAGAGAGAGATGAACAAGGGGAGGTCCCGTCTACTACAGACGCGACCTTGTTCATGCATTTAGTTGTGTAATTCTCAGACGCATCAGATCATGGTATCAATACTGATTCATTCGTGTAGCACACATCACAATTAGAAACCTTCTCACCCAGTTGAAGTCTCGAGGCTCGAGACTAGAGAACGAAGACCATGGATCTCAAGCTACGGGTGCTGCTGTTGCTGGTGACGCTGGCGACGTCAACGGCGATAGCGACGACAGCGACGACAGCAACGACGACCGCACCCCCCGTCACCGCCACTGCCGCTAGTGCCAACGGCTCGTTCACGTCCTGCGCCGAGTACAAAACCTGCGACGAGTGCGTAGCCGCCAGCTACACGTGCCACTTCTGCGAGTTCGACTTCCAATGCCACGTCATTGGCTCGCCCTCGGGCTGCATCACGGGCATCTCGACATGCCACCACCTCGAAGGTAAATAGCCAGCTCAAAGCGAATTGGGGGCGCGATGCAGAGCGATGGTATGTGCGTTCTTGCGCTCATGCAAGTGTGGTGGGTACAGACTGTAAGCGGCCGGTGCCGCAGTACGTGGGCTACGGCCCGCCGCCCGCCGTCGTCATCGCCGTGCTCTGTCTCGTGGTCACGCTCACGTGCTGCTGCTGCGGCGTCGTGGCGATCTGTTCCGTGTTCCTGCGCCGCAAGAAGCGCGCGCGCGCCTTTTCGGACGACAGCGACGCCGTCGCCGCTGCTGATGCCGCACGGCTCAAGAGGAAGGCGAAGCACAAAAAGCAAAAGAAGCAAAAGAAGTGCGAGCTACTGCAGTCATGCTGGCTGGCGGACCAGTACACGACTTGCTAACCGCTTCTCCTTGCTGCTGTGATAATGGTGACGATGGCTCTGCAGTGACGATGACGACGCGGAGCTCGCGCTGTCCCAGACGGAGCCGCTGCTGCCGAACGGTGACGAGCACGAGGTCACAGCGTTCGAAGAAGACGGCGACGCGGCGCTGCTCGGGCGGCTGCAGGCGCGTCGGGAGCGGTGCGTTGCGTTGCTCACTTTGTCATGCTTACATAGTGTAGGAGCTCATCGTCCGCTTCTTGCCTTCTCACCAGAGAGCGGTCGTTCACGTGGCGGTCATTCTTCATCCGGCTCATGAGCATCCTATCGCTCGTCGGCATCACGATCCTCGCACTGATGTTCTACCCGCGCACGCCGGACTACAACGTGTGCAACCGCGAGTTCGACTGGGAGTCGATCCTCCAGAGTCTGCGCAGCTTCCACCCGAAGATCGAGTACCAGGTGCTCATCAGCGCGATCAACGAGAACCGCTTCGGGTTCATGCTCGAGGAGGGCATGGCCGACATCTACCACAACGGTACCCGTGTGGGCTTCTGGAAACTTGACAAGCCACTGGAGGCCAAAGCCGGGTCGATCACGGATGTGATCGCGCCGATCAAGATCGAACCGGGGTACTCGGAGGCGTACTCGCTCTGGACGGCGTTCCGGAACAATGAGCTCGTCTTTCGCATCAACGCGACCATCTCCGGCTCGATCATGTGGGGGTCGCACAAGGTACAGACGACATTGGCTGGTTGACTGCTATCGAACAACGTGTGAAAGTGAGGCGGTGAGTGACGGCTTGTTTGGTTTGCGTGGTGTTGCTTTGCGGCTGTGTAGATTTACCGCATCTCGACCGCGGTCGACGACATCGAGTTCCTCGTCGGCGCAGAGTACGACCGTGGATTGTGCAAGTGCACCGAGTATCTGACGCCGCAATGAAGCGAGCGCTTCGAGAGCGTTGCGTGTGCGAGCCTGCTAATACATGTAATGTGCTCACGGAAAACTTTGCGGGAGGGTCTCTTTCACCTCGCTGGCGCTCAGTTTGATGCGCGTATGCACACGCTTGCACACTGTAAGTTCATGTTGGATGGTGATCATACACGAAGAGGTGCACATATCCTATGATCGAGCAATTGAAGAATCAATCCTGTAGGACAAGTGAAGCCATATCTTCATTCGACCAGCACATGCAGAACTAGCAGACTGCAACACCAGCAACGCATCCAGCAGTAAGTGCGTTCGTGGTTGTTTTCTACAACTGACATGTATTCTCTCTCTCTCTCTCTCTCTCTCTCTCTCTCTCTCTCT
>JAASFZ010000278.1:0-22746 GCA_023334075.1 Globisporangium nunn | reverse complement strand
TTGAGTGCTTGGAGGCGAGTTGTCGAATGAGCTCCTCTGGCGAATGAGCTTTGCAGCGCGTCGAGGAGAGAAGGTGTGTCGTGGGAATAGAGCAACCACGTGCAGCCAACTGGCAATTGATGCCGAGAGCTCCGCTGAAGAATAGCGGCGAGGACGCTTTCGCTTCCATGTCCACCGCAAAGAAGGGAGACGAACTCGACACTCAAGCTCAAGCTGAATCCCTCCAAAAGACAGCCTCTCTTCTTGAGCAGCTCTTCCATGTCCATCGCACAGTGTACAACAAGATCGTCTCGGACTATCGCACGGAGTACTTCTTCGCACCGAAGAAGACCAGACCAAAACCCAGCCATATCACGAAGGAACTGTACAAGTAATCCACACTCCAGTCCTTCCCGAGAGACGCAGTTACTCTTCCATACAAAAGTGAAGAGAGGCATTCCCCAACGCCGTGGCGGCTATCCTAGCGATATCTTGACCCATCGCCCGCACACTCGGAAATAGTCGGGCCGTATCCAACATGGATGGCCCTGGGCGTGGCCGTGGCGCCGGCGAGGACTATGACGCGCTGTCGTTCGCGCGCGCCAGCGAGATGTATATGGCGGCGGGCGTGCTGGGCGCGCTGCTGCAGCTGCTCGTGCTGCTCTCCTACGTCTTCGTGCCCACCATCAAGGCGCAGCATCCGGCGGCGAACGTCGTCGTGTGGCACGTGGCGAGCGGCCTGTTCACGTCGCTCGGCTTCGTGGCCGCATACGTCATCGAGGGCGCGGTGCGGCCTTGCTACTGCATCCGCTCTTGCAGTCTCCATGGGGCTGCAGCTCACCAGTTTGCAATACGCACTTGACATGCAGCACGACAACTGCGTGTTCATGGCGTCGTTCAATCAGGTGTGTACGAGAGCAGCGGAGGCCGAAACACCACACTGACGCGCGCTGCTGCGATTGCTGCTGCAGTTCTTCATGTTCGCAAGCGCCGGCTGGTACCTGATGCTCTCGCTCGACCTCTTCGTGGCGCTCGTGAACCCTTGGATGGGCTACAACTGCAAGTCCTGGACGTACCACACCATGTAAGATGGACTTTATGTATCGGCGGCTGCTGCAGCACGCAAGGACTCACGCTTTGTGTGGCTCTGCACGCCTGGCAAGCAGCGTCTGGAGCTTCAGCGGCGTCTCAGCCTTGGTCGTCTACCAGCGGGAGCTCTACGGCGTGTCGGCGATGAACATGTGCTGGATCAGGCGCACGCCCGCCGCCGCGACCGTGAATGAGGCCAACTGGGCGTTCTTCTTTGGCGAGATTGTCGTGATCTTCGCGCTCTCGTTCGGCGTGCTGCTCTTCGCGAGCTTCCGCTTCGTGCGGCGCCAGCTCGACGTCACGTACCGCGCCAAGCGCCGCAATCTGCTGCAATACTACCGCTACCTGCTCATCTACGGCGGCTACTGGGCGGCGTGTGGCGGACTCTATTACGCCAGCTACTTGCAGAAGTTTCAGGGCGAGCTGGCGCATCGCATCGAGACTGCGTTCGTGTTCGTGTTCGGCTCGTACCCAGTGCTGCTGCTCGTTGTTTGGGTGCTCAACACGGAGCTGTACCAGAACCGGTCGAGCGAGAACGCGTTGCCCAAGTCGGAGCGCGGCAACGTTGGGAGCAGCAGCGGGGAACCGCCGTTAAGCACAGAGCACTTCAGCGCTGCACTTCGCAAAGACCTGATGCGTTACACCACGGCTGGGATCTGCTGCAGCATCAACGAGACACCGCCGCTGTCCGCGAACACACTGGAGAGCCTCAAGTCGCCGCTGCTGAGCCGCTCGCGCGCGAACTCGATGGAGCGCACTGCGATGGCTTCACTGTCTCTGCTGCACATGGAAGAGAACGACTCAGCGGAACTGTACAGTGAGAAGAAGCGGCTCGCGACCACGGTCTACAACAACGAGCACCGGTACTACGAGAAGCTTGGGTTCACGGACTACGCGCCGAAGATTTTCCAGAACATCCGCGAGGTGTGCGGCATCGACAACCAGATGTACGAGCAGTCGTTCGCCGACACGCTGCTCGAGCGTGCGTCCGAGGGCAAGTCAGGGATGCTCTTCTACTTCACGAGCGACCGCAAGTACCTCGTCAAGACGATGACCAAGTGGGAGCACTCGTTTCTGCTCAATGTGCTGCCGCTGTACCACCAGTACATCCTCAAGCAGCCCAACTCGCTGCTCTGCAGGTTCCTTGGGTGCCACTCGATGCAGCTGCCCGTGGGCTGGAACAAGATGTTCTTCGTGGTGATGGAGAACGTCTTCCCAGACGGACCTGTGGACGAACGCTACGACCTCAAGGGCATCTTCCACCAGTCCAACCTTCGGCAGCAGGAGGAGCAGCGCGCCGCGACGCCACGCTGGAACCGGCGGCAGCAGCAGCACTCGTTCGTCGGCATCGCGAGCAGCAGCAGCAGCAACAATGATGGGAGCAGCAGCGACGATGAAGAAGCGAAGCACTCACTCACGTCGATTGAGGAAGCGCTGAACGCCGAGCTCCTGTACCTGAAGAACATGGAAAGTCAGCCGCTGCTCCGACGCGGGAGCTCCCGCAGCTCTCTCCGCCACGACACGGACTTTGTCTCGCGCCGCGCGTCGCTGCGTGTGAACTCGGCCACACGCGCGAACCTGCTGGCGCAGGTGACGAGCGACTGTGGTTTCCTCCAGGAGCTCGGGATCATGGACTACAGTTGTCTGCTGGGCATCCGGCATTTCCGCGCGCCGCTGGACCCGCTGACGCTTGACACGTTGGCGCACAACGCCGTGGTGTCAGAGGACTACAAGACGGTCTACTACCTGGGCTTTGTCGACATCCTGCAGCACTACAACTTTGGCTGGAAGGTGCAAAACTGCCTGCTCTCGGTCGTGCTCGACAAGCGCAGCATCACGGCGCTCCCGCCTGCCGAGTATGCTCTCCGGTTTCTGAACTTCATCCACGAGTACCTGCTGCGGGACCCGGACGCGTCGAAGAAGCGCTCATACGGCAGCATTGGGTGTTCGCCGCCGCTGTCACTCACGATCGATAGAGAGCAGGGAAGAGGTGGAGGGCGAGAGTGATCGCGAGAGAATCTGTGTACACGGGCGTCGTCGATGTCCGATGTCGTTGGTGGTAGAGTGTAAAGTGAACGTGCTGTCGAAACAAGCTCGCTTGCTGTAATACAAAGAGCAGAGCGCTAGATGAAAGTAGAGGAACTGCAGCACACGCTCGACGAACTCTGCGACGATCTGCTCGCTCCAGAGGCAGTGAAAGGGGCCATCGACACCGCTTCCATTCTCCAGTCGCTCGTTCAGCTAGCACTGCGGTTCCCGCTGGCACAGAAAGCACTTGGATGATGCCTCGCCATCTCGACGAACCACTAGTGTCGCTGCAGAGACTCGATCGGCACCAACGCTTCAGCAGAAACTGGACTACCAACTCGTTCCGAAGCTCTTCGTGCTCACAAAACACTACCTGTACAAGAGAGAGAGAGAGAGAGAGACTGCGTGGAGCACGATCGGTCTCTTGGCGACGCTAGCGAATGGCAACCCACGCAACCAGCAACGTATCGTGCGCAGTGTGCCCGGTGTGGTGGCGGCGAGACCCACTCGCGATTGAGCGGTGCAAGGTGAACCGAGGCGCATACAGGCGTGGGGGACGCCGGACGCGCGCGTAGCCAAGCTGGAGCTCGACCGCCGCGTCTGGACGAGCGGGTTCCCAGACCCCGAGTACTATCGCGAGGGCGACGCATGGGAGCGCGGGAACAAGGAGCAGCAGCAGCAGCGCGAGGTGACGCGGCGGCTTAGAGCGTGCTGGCGGCCACGAGCGCTGGCGAAAGAGAGAGAGAGAGAGAGAAGCGTCATGAAGAAGCGGCTGTTGCCCAATTACCGACCAGCCAACTTATCGACCGACCGCCCTGGCGTCCGCTGCTCATCGCTTCTTGAAACCATACTTTTTGCGCTCGTAAAAGAGATCCGTCTTGGAGCTGCCAAGGTTGACGATCTTGGGACACCCGTCGCGGTCCTTCTCGAGCTGCGTGCATTCGCGACAGTAGTAGGCGTCCGAGATCCCCGCGCCGCCGCAGATGACGCAGCGGCCCTCGTACGAGCCGTAGTTGCACTCCTCGCAGATGTGCACGAGCGTGCACGGGCGCACGTACGAGTCGCAGATCACGCACTTGCCGTCGTCCTTCTCGCATAGACGCCCGATAGCCACGCCCGGCTGCTTGCGGCACATGACGAGGTCCGGGTGGTGCTTGGCCATGCTTGCTGTCGCTGTCGCTTTGTGAGAGGTTGTTTTTGATAGTGATGAAAGAGAGGGTTCTCTCTTGGTTTCTTCTCTATCGCTTTGAAGAGCGTTAGAGAATGTGACTTGGAGTACGTATGTGTGGAGAGATACTGCCACCATGTATAGTTTTGTCAAATGAAATACCGCCCACACACAGATTCTCGATTCATTCGACATTGTCGATACAGTTTATCGCTATCGAATTGAACTGGTTGAATGTGGGAGGAACAAGCACCAAAATGGCGCGTAAATTTGAATTCGAAAAGAAGAACGCATGATGTCGCCCTTCCTGGAATCTGATCATCCCGCCTGTATGTTGCTATTTGGCAGCATTTTTACGAAGCAATGCTTTTGACGGATTCTCTATAAAAAGCCAGCGTCCTTCCTCGCGTGCTTTGCAAAGAACCAAGCGCTCAGCGTTTCAGTATGCCCATAGTGAAGTCGGCATTCTTCGATTCGCTCGGCGCTTGAGTATAGCATAGAAAAGCGAGGTGAACAGCGCTCTGTAGGGGTGCTGTAAGTATGGAGCCACTCCCGGTGAAGAACGAAGGCGTGGGCGGCCTCGGAGGCGTCGGCGGTCTCGGTGGCGGCGTCGTCCCGGGCGTCGGTGGTGTCGGCGGCGCCGTCTCGGCGTGGGGTCCGCTCGGCAAGGATGGCAAGAAGCGCAAGCGGCTGCAGAAGAAGGCGCCCGGTGCGCCGAAGCGCGGCAAGTCGCCCTACATCCTCTTCTCGATGGACAAGCGCGAGGAGATCAAGGCGACGATGCCCGACAACTCCAAGGTCACGGACGTGATGCGCGCGATCGCGGACGCATGGGCCAAGATGACGGACGAGGACAAGCAGCCGTGGAAGGCGGCCGCCGAATCGGACAAGCAACGCTACGAGGAGGAGATGGCGTCGTACGACGGGCCGCTGCGTGTGCCCAACAAGCGCGCGAAGAAGCACCCGGACGCGCCCAAGCGCGCGTCGTCGGCGTTCCTGTTCTATAGCCAGGTGATGCGGCCGCGCATCAAGGCTGAGCATCAGGACATGAAGAACACGGAGATCTCCAAGCAGCTCGGCGAGGCGTGGAGCAAGGCCACGGACGAGCAGAAGGCGCCGTTCGTCGAGAAGGAGAAGCTCGACCGCGCGCGCTACAAGCGGGAGATGGAGGAGTGGAACAGCAACAAGGTCGAGCGCGAGTTCGTCGAGTCGCAGCAGCAGTACAATAATTATAGTGCGATGACGGGCTTCGACCAGATCGGCTACTCGAGCTCCTACTCGGCGACGGAGGTGTAAATGAGAGCGACGACGAGAGGCGAACGGAGGAGGGGAGGAAGGGGGGGGAGGCCGATGAGGGTGCGGCTGCAGTCACATGCACACGCGCACCCACATACTTTACCCGACGTCCGCATGTGCATGTATGGAGAGCGCGCGAGCGAGCAAGAAAGAGCCATGAGATAGCGCGGCCACCGCATCGTGTGCACAAAGGCGGCAGACCGCATCATTATAATCGATCGGTACATGGATTGCTCGTTCACTTGGTTGCTCATCGGTCTCGACTTGCGAAGAGCTGCTGCTGGTGGCGACCACATTTCGTCCCACTTGTGACATCAATCCATCGCTCCTTACGCGTGTCCATGACGCTCTTGAAGACCAGCTGCTTACGCAGGGGAGAGCGCTGCCACACCCGGGAGCACCTTGCCTTCCAGCAGCTCGAGCGACGCGCCACCGCCCGTGCTCACGTGGCTCACCTTGTCCTCCGTGTCGAACTTGACACAGCACGTCGCAGTGTCGCCGCCGCCAATGATCGTCGTGGCGCCCGTGGTCGTCGCCTTCACGACCGCGTCCATGACGGTCTTCGTGCCCTTGGCTGTTTGTTGCATGTGTCACAGTCACACGTAGTTCGTTAGTTGTCACTCGCTCATCGTCACTTCACAACGCGATGACACCACCATCACAACCCTCAAAGAACCATCCTGGCATCACACAACGCACCGAACGCGTCGAACTCGAAGACGCCCATGGGACCGTTCCACACGATGGTCTTGGCCTTCAGGATCGCCGCCTCAAACGCCGCCTGCGACTGCGGGCCGACGTCGAGGCCGAGCCAGCCCTCCGGGATACCCTCCTCCTGCGTTACGACCTTGGTGGCCGCGTCCGCGGCGAACTTGTCGGCGATCACAAAGTCCGTCGGCAGGTGCAACGTGACGTTCTTGGCCTTGGCCTTCTCCACGATCGCCGCAACGATCTTCGAGCCCTCCTCGTCGAAGAGCGAGCTGCCGATCTCCATCTTGTTGATCACCTTCTTGAACGTGAATGCCATACCGCCGCCGATCACCATCTCGTCCACCTTGTCGAGCATGTTCATGATGAGCTGGATCTTGTCGGCGACCTTGGCTCCGCCGAGGATCGACACGAACGGGCGCTCCGGGGACTCGAGCGCCTTGGCGAAGTACACGAGCTCCTTGTCGAGCAGGAAGCCCGCCGCCTTGGTCGACAGGTCCACACCGACCATAGAGCTGTGCGCGCGGTGCGCCGTGCCGAACGCGTCATTCACGTACACGTCGCCGAGCTTGCTCAGGCTTGCGCGGAACTTCTCCACGTCCTCCTTCGCGGCGACGATCTTCTTGCCGGTGTCGTCCGTGACTTTGCCCTCCTCTTCGACGTGGAAGCGCAGGTTCTCGAGCAGGAAGACAGAGCCGTCGGCCGGATCAGCGGTGGCAGCCTCCACCTCGGAGCCGATGCAGTCCGGCAGGAAAGTCACGGAGCGGCCGAGCTTGCTCTCAAGGACGTCCGCGACCGGCTTGAGCGAGTACTTGGCGACCGCCTTGCCATCCGGGCGCCCGAGGTGCGACATGAGCACCACGGACTTGGCGCCGTGCTCGAGTGCGTACTGAATCGTCGGCAGCGCCGCGTCGATGCGCTGTGTGTTGGAGATGGTGCCGTTGGCGAACGGCACGTTGAAGTCCACGCGCATGAGCACGCGCTTGCCCTTGACGTCGACGTTCTTGATGCTGAGCTTGGCCATGGTGATGGTGTGTGTGTGTGAGAGAGAGAAAGCTTGCTGCTGCTGCTTGCTTGCTTGATGGGAGATGTGAGCTGTCGAGCGCTTGTTGGCGAATGAGCTGTTCATGCTCGAAGTAGGTGGCGGCTGCTTGGAGGGCATTATTTGGCTCGCGTTTCTTGTGACGTGAGAACGCGCTAATAGAGAGAGCTGGAAGCAATACTTTACTGCAGTCCAAATATCCTCGACATATAAGATCAACACCAGCGCTGATTGGCTGCTTCTTGTCTAGGTAACGGATTTAGGTGATGCGCAGACGTCACTGTTCGATTATTTCGTCATTATCTATATAAATATATACACATTTTGACAATGTCCGGTGGGACAACACGGAGCGGTGACGCTTCATTCTAGCATTTGAGTTGTTGTTTTCGGGACGATTTAACTGCTTTTTGCACTGATTTATAAGCCCACGACATGTCTCGCGCACTCTCGCATTTTACTATAGATAGACCTGATTCCGTAGAGGGACTCTGTCCATATGTTGACATTGCTCTTCGCCAATCGCATGACGCGGTCACATTTTATTTGCGGATTGTGTAGCATTTTGTATGAAATCCATGAATAAAGTGCATTCACGTGAAAGTTCGCATGGATGCATTTTAGTTGCGGAGTTGAGACTGCTTCACTGCTTTTTTGTATTTTCTCCGTGAATAAAATATGACTGCGGCCTGCGATTGGCGGAGAGCAACGTATACATATGGAGAAATTAGTACACAAACAATACAGTTAGTGTGGCGTACAAAACTCTCGAAAGAGTACTCTCTGTGGTACCTGACGCTGCTAGAGTATGTATATCGATGTGTGCTGTCTTTCAGGCTAACATTTTAGATCACGCAATGCTTGGGTTTTGATTTGATCACGCCTGTTCTGTCGTTTGAAGCTCCCCGGATTTGATTTTTTGTGTCCCACACACACAAAAAAGAGAGAGCGGGTTGCACACACGCGCGTGCCGACATTGCTCGCTCGATCGTTCAGTCGGGAACTCGTCGTCGAGCGTCGAAGAAGTCGAAGAAGAAGAAGAAGAAGAAGAAGAAGGAAAGCCGCCGCCGGCGTCGCCGTCTCCTCCTCTTCCTCCCCCGCGCACTTCCCTCCCCCACCCACCTTTCTCGCAGAGACTCGCTCGGGTCCCCACCTGCCATGGCGTCGAATCGCCCCCGCGTCGGCATCGCGCCGTCCAGTGCGCTGCCGTCGTACGACCGCTTCCAGCCCAAGCGCGGCGCGCCCGTGGATGTCTCGAACCTGAGCATCACGCAACGCCTTGTGCTCGAGAACAAGCAGCGCGCCGCCATCAGCCAGCGCCGCCGCAGCGCCACGGAGGTGCAAAAGGCGCTCGCGAACGCGCCCGTCGAGGTCGGGGCGCACATTTGGATCCCCGACCCGGAGCGCGTCTGGCGCGTTGTCGAGGTCGTCAAGCTCGACGACGCCAAGGACGTCAGCAAGGCTGGCAAGGATGGCTCGGGCATGGTGCTCACGGTCGCGGGCAAGTTCGGCCAGGAGACGCTCGACCTGCGCGACATCGGCGACGTCTACAAGGTGAACCCGCGCGTTGTGGACGACATGACGGGGCTCTACTACATTCACGAGGCCGGTATCCTCGAGAACCTCTACGCGCGCTCGAAACCCGACAACCTGCGGCCGTACACGCTCATGGCGAACGTGCTCATCGCGGTGAACCCACTCGTGCGCATCGTCGAGCCCAAGGTCGAGGACTACATCAAGACGCAGATGGGTGAGCGCGCGCCGCACCCGTACGCGATCGCCGAGGTGGCGTTCCAGCAGATGGCGCTGCGCACTCCCGCGCACTGCCAGTCGATCGTCATCTCGGGCGAGTCCGGTGCCGGCAAGACCGAGACGTCCAAGATCGTGCTGCGCTACCTCACGTCGCGCGAACACCTGGCCACGAAGACCAAGGAAAAAACCGTTGGGCACGACCAGCAGCAGCTCGCGATCGAGCTTGACAAGCGGCTCTGGGACACGAACCCGATCCTCGAGGCGTTCGGCAACGCCAAGACGCTGCGCAACCACAACTCGTCGCGCTTCGGCAAGTTCATGAAGCTTCAGTTCACGCCGGAGACCAACACGCTCTACGGCGCGTTCATCGAGACGTACTTGCTGGAGAAGTTCCGCGTCGTGGCGCAGATTCCGGGCGAGCGCAACTTCCACATCTTCTACTTCTTGCTCTCGGGCGCGAACGACGCGCTCTCGGCCGAGCTCAAGCTCGAGCCGGCGCACAAGTTCGATTACCTCAACCAGAGCGGGTGCTTCACGGATCCGAATGTGGACGACGAGCTGCTCTTCGACGAGGTTGTGAGCGCGCTCAGCACGGTTGGCATTGACACGGGACTGCAGAAGGAGCTCTGGAAGATCCTCGCGGGTCTGCTGCACCTTGGCAACATTCGCTTGAAGGATCGCGAGACTGCCGAGGGCGACGTGAGCGAGGTCTCACAGGAGGGTGTGCAGTACCTGAACTCGTGCGCGTCGCTGCTCGGTGTCGACAGTGCGGGGCTGCAGCGCGTGATCACGGAGCGCGAGATCTCGACGCGCGACGAGACCTTCACGATCCGCCGCAGTGCGAAGGAAGGCGGGTACGTGCGCGACGCGATTGCCAAGTCGGTCTACAACCTGCTCTTCAAGTGGATCGTGGACAAGATCAACAAGTCGCTCGGCCACGGCGGTAGCGAGCTGCCGTTCATCGGCGTGCTCGACATTTTTGGCTTCGAGTCGTTCGAGGAGAACGACTTTGAGCAGTTGCTCATCAACTACGCGAACGAGGCGCTGCAGGCGACGTTCAACCAGCAGGTGTTCATCGCGGAGCAAGAGCTGTTCACGGCGGAAGGCATCGACGTCGGGAAGATCGTCTGGCCGGACAACCGCGAGTGTATTGACCTGATCTCGCTCAAGCCGAACGGCATCCTGCCGCTACTCGACCAGGAGGCGAAGACGCCTAAGCCGACGGACGAGAAGTGGAACGCCGCGCTGCACAAGACGCACGGCACGCATCCGCACTTCCTGGCACCGCATGAGAAGGACAAGAAGTACGTGTTCATCGTCAAGCACTTCGCGACGCGCGTGCCGTACACGATCGGCAACTTCATCGACAAGAACAACGACACGATCCCGAAGGACCTCGAGGACTTTGTCATGTCGAGCAAGTCGCAGCTGATCAAGGACCTGTTCGCATCCAAGGCGGAGGGCGAGTCACTGATTGGCCCGGCGTCGAGCAACAGCAAGCTGAACAAGCAGAGCGTGTCGGCGAAGTTCTGCGACCAGATGAAGGACCTCGTGGACACGCTGAACGCCACGCGCTGCAACTTCATCCGGTGCATCAAGCCGAACCCGACGATGACGGCCGGCATCTTCGACCACGGGTACGTCGTGGACCAGCTTCGCTGCACGGGTATGCTCGCGACGTGCGAGTTGCTCAAGGTGGGCCTCCCGACGCGTGTGTCGTACGAAGAGATCTGCCGCATCTACAAGCCCGTGCTGCCGCCGTCGGTGATCCCGATGTTCAACCAGTACAACGACCGTACATTCACGGAGGCCGTGCTCTGGTCGTTCCGTGTGGACCCGGACGCGTACCGCCTTGGTCGCACGAAGGTGTTCTTCAAGACCGGCAAGATCGCGCTCCTGGACGCGCTCCTGAAGGTGGACATGAAGAAGATGGGGCCGTGGATTGTGGCTCGTCTGCGCAAGTGGATGGCGCGCCGCCGTTGGCGCTACGCGATGGCGAAGGTGGTCGCACAGCGCGCGTTCCTGTGGCTGTACGAGGAAACGAAGCGCCGCAAGGCTGCGATTCTCAAGATGCAGGCGGTGATGCGCATGTTTGCGGTGCGCAAGCACTTCATCCGTTTCCGCAACGCACACCGCAACAAGATGCGCCGCAAAGCGCTCGCGAAGAAGCGCTTCAAGGCGGCCATCCGCGCGATCATGGCTGCGAACGCGTTCAAGGCGCTCCTGCAGCAGGTGCGTCTCCGCCGCGCCGCAGAGCTCGCGACCCAGAGCGCTGCTGCGGTGAAGATCCAGGCGATTGTGCGCGGCAAGCTCGGGCGCAAGATGGCGGACAAGCGCCGCCAGCAGATTCAGGAGGCGATCCTACGCAAGCGCCTGCAGGAGGAGGCTGCTGCTGCGGAGCTCGCGCGCAAAAAGAGCGCCGCGAAGCGCTGGAAGAGTGCGTACTTTGCGCTTGCTGCGCAGCGCCACTTCGTCAAGCGTCTGCACCACATTCGCAAGACTCGTGCCGCGGTCGAGGAAGCCAAGCGCCGTGCCGAAGAGCAGCGCCAGCTGCTCCTGCAGATGGAGGAGGAGGAGCGCCAGCGACTGCTGCAGGCACAGAAGGAGGAAGAGGAGCGCCAGCGTGTGCTTGCCGCGAAGCGGATCGCTGCGGCGGTCGCGATCCAGCGCGCATTCCGTCGCTCGGTGGCTCGCGAGGAAGCGAAGCGTCAAGCTGTGCTGAACCGCGCGCAGGCGGCTTCGCTTGCCGCCGCTCTGGCTGCGGAGGAGGCCGCGCGCGCCGCGGAGGCTGCTTCGTTCGCGCACCAGGCAGAAGCGGATGCGTTCCGTCGTCTCAATGCGCTTGAGGAGCCAAAGAAGCCTGCGGCGTACGGCACTCTGGCAACTGCCGGCGCCCTCGGTGCGGCTGGCGCCGTTGGGTCGTACTCGGCTGCCCAGGGCACGCTTGGGTCCGTGCAGCCGATGCCGGCTGTGAGTGGCCAGGCGGGCGAGATCGGCGCAGTGGGGTCAGTGGGTGTCGCCGGCGCGCTCGTCGGCCAGGAATCCCTCCAGAACGCCGACATGAGCTGGATGGCGCACGAAAACGTCAAGGTCGAGGGCGAAGCGGTTGCCGGCGCTGCGCTGCGCGAGGAGCAGCTGGCGCAGGCTGGTCGCGACCTGTTCGGCGAGGGCGGCGAGATGCCGCAGGGTCCGCTGATGTCGGCGGACGACGACAACCTCGTGAACCCGGTGGAGAAGATCCAGGAGTTCCCGACGGGTCCGCCGATCCCATACAAGGGCGGCATTCTCACGTGCACGATGCTTGGGCACCGCAAACAGCAGGACGAGAACTGGGGCGACGAGTACACCGAGTACGTGCTGCGCATCACATGGGGCCGCGACATCCTGGAGCAGTCGAAGACCGCGTGGCTCGTCGGCGGCCGCTACAACGACTTCAACGCGTTGCACCAGGAGCTCAAGGCAGCTGCGTCGGGCCGCCGCGGCAAGCGCGCGCCGTGGTTCCCGCGCTTCCCGAAGCGCCACCCGTTCTCGTCGATGATCGGCAAGAACAAGGAGGAGAAGTTCCTGATCAAGCGTGAGAAGGAGATGAACCGGTACATGACGCAGGTGCTGACGCAGATGCCCGACGCGCTGCTGAACGTGCACATGGACCGGTTCCTCAACCTGACGCTGCGCACGCGGGACATCAGTGAGCGCGAGGCGTACGCGGAGGCGCGCCGCCGCTGGGAGGAGGAGGAGCGCGAGGCGCTGGCGAACGCAGCTGAAGCCGAGCCGCTCAATGATGCCGACTTGCAGGAGGTCGAGCAGCTCGTGCACCAGCTGCTGCAGAAGATCATCTACGCGGCAGGCGACGTGCGCCAGGACACAGAGCTGCAGGAGATGATCCACGCGGTGAAGGTGCTCGCGCCGCGCGTGGCAGCGTCGGCGCAGATCGGCGGCAACGTCAACGTCGAGCTCATCCCGCTGGCGATGCAGCTCCAGGACGACATTCAGGACGCGTTCAATCAGTATCACGACACACTGCTGGCGCTCCGCCTCGGCCAGGACCTCAACTAGGAGTATCTGCGCCTGTCGCTCGCTTCCTCTCACTCTCTCTGCATGTGGATCGCGATCAAGAAAAAAGTTGTAAGAACGCGCCGGCGACGCTGATGCTGCAGTACCATGCGGGTCGCGCGAGCAGCGGCCGGTCCCGGATGAGCGACCGGCCACACGCTCGCTCGCGCACACGATCACGCTCTACGCAGCACGCCGGCAGGGATGTGTAGAAGATGGATAGATTGAATATGCATCGCTTCGCACCACCACCACCATCACCATCACCACAACTCGGAGGTCAACTTCGTTCATCCGTCAACGTTTCCTGTTCTCTTCTCATTCTTGTCTCCTGGTGCCGTTGCTGCTGCTGGTCGGCCGCGGTAGCCCTTGGCGACGATGAACATCTCGGTCGACTCAGGACGCGACGAGAGTGGCTTCATGCCCTTGACAAACTCGAAGTTGGCCTTGAGCTCGTCGCGGAAGTCCTCCGAGCCGTCGCAGCGCAGGATCTTCGTCGCGAAGTTCCCGCCAGGCTTGAGGTACAGCTCGGCCATCTTGAGCGCGTTGTGGCACAGCCGCAGCTGCGCCTGTGAGTCCGTAAGGAAGTTGCCCGAGAACGACGGCGCCATGTCGCTCAGCACGACGCTCACCTTGCGGCCACCGAGCAGCGCGTCCACCTCGGCGCGCACACTCGCCTGCCGGAAGTCGCCCACAACGATCGCCGCGCCTACCAGCGGGTCAAAGTGCCGTAGGTCTAGCGCGATTACGTGCGCCTTGGTTGCCGCTGACTGCTGTTTCTCAGTGTCTGTCTTCTTGGGTGCTGGACACGCGGCTTCCACTGCGATCTGCGCACCACCACGCCCGACGTCAGCAGCCTTTGTGCACACGAGGCGGAGGCGAAAGCAATTGCGACGCACCTGTGTCCACCCACCGGGAGCTGCACCGAGATCCAACACCACGTCGCCTTTCTTGATGAGCTGGAACTTCTGCAAAGCGCCGTCAGCCGACTCGCCTCGTCTGCCATAGTTGCATTGCGAGAAGCACCGCAGCGCAACTGACGCACCGCGTTGAGCTCGCGCAGTTTGACAGCAGCGCGCGACCGCAGCCCCTCGCGCTTCGCCTGCTTCACCACCGGGTCACTCCATTGGCGACGCACCCAGCGCGCGCTGGCGCTCGACTTGCCCTTGAGGCTCTTGGCCTCGCGCGCGGAAAAGCCGCCGCTCAGCACGAGCGCGCGCCGCACGAGCGACATGTCGCGGCCACGAGTTCAACTAGCGCTGGCGAGCGCTCCTCTCGGTGTGTCATGCTGATTGGATGGAGGTCGAGGTGGCGCGAATGTCGCAGCAAACGCCACGGTCTTAACGCGACCTTCGCGCGACCTCCATTTCGACAGAGCTTTGACTCGCTCTATTTTAAGCTGAATCCGTATCTGAGTTTCATCACTATCTTTTTTCCCAGTTCAGACAGATTCAATGCTTTGTCAAATGCCAGTCGCCAACTTGCCGCGCGCTGCGCAAGTGCTTCAGTGTTGCGTCGCCGTCGCCGCCACCGTCGCCGTCGCTGTCGTCCAGCGCCGTCGCTTAATCTGCTGGCTCTTCTTCGCTCTCCATGAAGGTCGCGCGCACGATCGCGGGCATGCTGGTGGCCTCGGCGCTGCTCTGCGCCGGCAACCTCTGCATCAACGCGTCCAAGGAGCACGGCAAGGTGCCGTACATCAGCGTCACGGTCACGTTCCTCATCGAGGTGCTCAAGCTCGCGCTCTGCCTGCTTGCGCTCGTGGTCTCGGGCGAAAGCGCGCTACCGGCCAACCTATCGCTGCGCGAGTCGCTCTACTACGCTGTGCCGTCCTTCCTCTACATGATCGACAACAACCTCACGTACGTCATCCTGCGCTTCGTGGACCCAGCGACGCTCTCCGTGCTCTGGAATCTCAAGATCCTCACGACGGCCGTGCTCTTCCGCTTCGTGCTCAAGCGCCGGCTGAGCGAGATCCGCAAGATTGCCATCGCGCTGCTGCTGCTCGGCGTCGTCACGAGCCAGTCGGACCACCTCAAGAAGGAGCACGCGGTCGTGAAGCCGGCGGACGACACCGCGACGAACGACGGCGAGTCCCCCGAGAACGTCATGCTCGGCATTATGCTCGTGCTCGTGGCTGTCACGATTTCATCGTGCGCGAGTGTGTTCACTGAGTGGGCATTCAAGCGCAAGGGCTCGTGTTCGTTCTTGTGGCAGAACGCGCAGCTCTACGTCTACGGCATCATCTTCAACGGCTTGGGGCTGCTCTTCGAGGTGTCCACGATCCGTACGAGCGGGTTCTTCTCGGGCTACAACAACTGGACGCTCGCGGTCATCGTCGTCAACTGCGTCGGCGGCATCTGCATGGGCGTGATCCTCAAGTACCTCGACAACATCGCGTGCGTCTACTCGCACGCGATCGCCATGATGCTCACCATGTTCTTCTCGATGCTCTTCTTCCATTTCTCGCCCTCGCTCGAGTTCGGCTGCGGACTCTCGGTGCTGCTCATCTCTATGTACCTCTACCACCACAAGATCGACACGTCAGCGGCGTACGACTCGGACGACTCGGACGCAGGCTGCCACCAGCACCACCAGCAGCAGCAGGAGCAGCGCTGCGACCACAATCGCGACCACGACCACAGCAAGCAGCACGATCACAAGGCGGCGGCAAGCTCTGGGTCGTCTCCGACGCTGTCGGCGGGGTTGCACCTGAAGAAGAAGGCGCACTACGCCAAGGTGCCGAACGCGAGCGACCTGGAGATGGCGTCGCCTGTAGTGGAGCATCGCATGTCGGATTGACAAGCTTCCGACAATTAGAATTCTCCATTTGTCGCTCTTTTTGTACCGTTTGTGGGGAATGTTCCTCCCCGTCACTCGCGCGAGGGAGTTGTGTCGTGTCCCCGCATGCGAAGGACACTTGCACTTCGACCACCAGGAGCTTGGAGCTCATTGCACCATGGCGGCGACACTGCGCGACGTGTGGCAGCTCTACAAAGAGAACGGCTGCGAGGTCACCGTGCACCGCACGGTGCGCGCGCAACTGGGCGCGGACGACACCGCGCCGGCGGTGCGCGGGTTTCTGGCGGAGCTCGAGCGGCTCATGGACGACGAGCAAGTGTTGCTGCTCATGCTGAGCGTGGGGCTCGGCGGCGCCTTTGAGTCGCCCGCGAGCTTTCTCGGCGTGCTGCTGCGCGAGGAGGTGCTGCAGCCGCGGCTCGTGAACGTGCTGCTCGAGAAAGTGGGTGGGTGCGACAGGTTGCGCTGGCGATGGGGTCACGTTGCCTGACGAACGAACTACGGGCAGCTCTCCGAGTTCTCGGCCGAGATGGACGCGCAAGCCATGGACAAGAACGTGCCCAAGCTCATCCTGCGCGAGTTACGCTGGATGGACCACGTCGTGGACTCGCGGCAGCTGGTTGAGCAGCTGCTTGGCGCGCTGCCGGCGTTCTCGCCAAGTCTGCAGAAAGACGTCATCTATATCCTGCCGGAGCTCGCGAGCGACGAGGACAGTGTGGTCAGTGGCGCTGCTAAGCTAAGCTACTTCAGCGACGAAAAAGAGAGCTGGAGATCTGATGGTCTCTCGCTTGTACATTATCTGAGCAGGTGGTGGTCGACGCGCTACTGGAGCTCATCCGCGCCGACGCCGGGCTCGTGGTCTGCTGTATTGAAGCGCTCGGGAACTTCAACGTGCTGAACGAGCAGACGGCAGAGGTTGTGCAGTGCGTTCTCGAGCGCTTAGAGTCGTCGCCGCTCGCAGACCTGCCGGCGATCGTCAAGTACCTCGTGCAGGAGGCACCGGCGAACAACTTCGAGGACATCGTCGACCAGCTGCGGGACAAGCTCAGCAGCACGCTGGCGTTCCAAGACGGCACTTCTTCGACAGTGGCAACAGGCACCGGCGGGAAGTATCGAAATGAGGAAGCGCTCATCCTTGCTAGCATTGTGCAGGGGTTCTACTTCCGCGAAGAGCTGCTCAAGATTTTCGTGGCGAAGATCCAAGCGTCGGGGCCGGGTGCACACCCGCTGCGGCTGCTCGACTGCTGGATCCTGATCGGCGCGCACTCGATCCCCAAGCACCAGGACAAGATCGGAAAGCTGCTGAAGAAGAAGGTGCACGCGGGGGTGCTGCCAGCCGAACTCATGGTGCAGAGCGTCCAGTTTCATGCGAACGCGCTCAAGGCGTTCTTCCCGTCACTGCTCCAGCTCGGATCGTTACTAATCACGCACACGACGGACGACGCGTGCGTGACGATGGGGAGCTTAGTGTTCGAATTGCTCTTTGAGGAGTTTTCGAGCCGCGAGAGCGACGATAGTGTTGGAAATCAGACAGCGTTCTATCAGGGAGAGGTAGGTACGCGCCACCCACGGATGAGTCCCTGTACTAGCATCGCTGGATCTACTCACAAGGGTTGCTGCTACCCAACAGGTGATCTCGGCGCTGCTCAGCCATTCGCTGTCGCGATCTGCGTCCACGAAGAACGCCGCACTTGACACGCTGCTCGCGCTCGTCTCACCGACAGTCTCGTTCAAGGACGTTGGCGACAGGCAAGCGCTCAAGCGGTCTCCATCTCAACGTAGAGACCGTCTGAAGCTCTTTCTCCCAGCGCTGAAGCAAATGCTTGATGCGATGGAGGGCTGCACAGCGGAGGAAGTGCGGAAGATCTACGACGTTCTGTTTGGAATTGGCGGCCCAGAAGACCCCGATCTCTGCAACACGCTGCGAAAGCAAGCGTTCCACCAGGACACTCGGTACCGGTGCTTCGGCATCATCGCTGCTGTGTCGCGGATGAAGCGAATGCTCACGTTCTTCCGAGAGAACGCGACTGACGAGGAAAGCGGCATGAAGTCAGCGAATGACCTGCGTCACGATGGCGGTCGCATCACGTCCACCAGCGAAGCAGCTCCTCTCGAACGAGCTCAGATCGCCAAGACACTCAAGCGTGTGGTCATGGATCTGCACGAGAGCTGCTTGTCGCACCCAACGTGCCTTACATTCGTGCTCCGGGAGCTAGAGCTACTGGTCTCCGGCGTGGAGCAGGACCCGATGGGCTCCATGCTCGTTGAGATCATCTCGGACTTCTACACTGATGTGCTGCTGAGTCGGTTTATGGCCGACTTTGACGTCAAGCGAAAGCACGATGGGACGTACAGCAAGCTTGTTCTCGATGGAGCGATGAAGACGGACTTGTGGGTCGGTCTCGATGACAAGGTGTGCCGCTACTTCATATGCCAGCTGGTGCGCTGCACTGTAGTGCTGACGTTCTGTTGTGACGGTTGACTGGGCAGCTGTCTCCGGTATACCTCAAGATACTGGACCTAGTGGCGTCCCCGAACGCGACGGTGCAACACTCGCTGCTGTTCCTCGGCCCTCTGCTGGGACTATTGCTGACCTGCGCTAGGATCAGGAATCAGCTCTCCGAGATCGAGTGTGTGTTAGTGTGTCCGATCCAACTGATGGAGTACGTAGAACAGCGTTGGTGTTGTGCGTGTCGACTGTTGCTGCTATTGTGTAATGGCTCACTCATGCATCTCCGCTCTAAACGCAGACGCTCCGTGCTGCAAGATCTGAGCGCGCTGGAGACGACTGCGCAGAATGCGGTGTGCTTGACGCTCTGGCACGGCATCAACTGGGTTCGGTCGATTCTCAACTTCTTCGCGCACGAGAAGAAAGAATACTACGCCGTGAAAGTGGCGGAGCGCCTCGAGAATCTCTCGCTGCTGGAGTCCATCTTGCTGGATGAAGCCGTACCTGCGTGTCCGTCGTTTCGCCCGCCAGGAGGTGTCGCCCTCGTGTCGGAAGCAGCGCCTGCGAGCGTGAAGATTACAGGAGACGGGAAGAAAGTGGGCCGGCCGGTTGGGAAGAAGAAACTGTCCGGAGTCGAAGACCGCAAGCTGGCGGTCAAGCAGAGCTTCGTGCCGATGCAACCCGAAGTCGTGAGCATTCTGAAATCAGCGCGGCTGCAGCCCAGAGGCAGCGTATCGATGGATCCGCTGTCCCAAAACGCCTCGAGTGCGCTGGAGATGCCGCTCATCCGAATCTTGTTCTCACTGCTGGAGCACCACATCCAGAGAAGCTGCAGCGAAGAAAAGAAACGAAAAGCGCCAGCAGGCTTCTGGAGCAAAGGAGGGTTCGGTCTGTCGAGCGCGCCGAGCAGTGAGAACATCTTGGGCCATCACAGCAATGCTCAAACCATGCGCGAGCTGCTCGCGGACTTTCGCAAGAGCGGGGTGCTGGACGCTGCCGGACGCTTCGCAGCTCACATCGTTAGCGTGGCCGACCAAGCGCAGACCCAACTCGCGTTGGATACAGAAGAGTTGCACGACCGCGAGAGCCTGGAGGCTCAGATGAAGGAGTACACGTGCGTTCTGGTGGACTACTTGAAAGTCGTCGCGACTGTGCTCAGCCACGGTATTGACGACGGAGAAGCAAGTGGCTCCGAGACGGAGAAGATCCAGCAGCTGCAGGAATTGATCTTGCCGGTCAGCGAGCGTGTCGATTATCTCGAGAACGACCCAGATGTGTTGCAACAGGTGTGTAGCAAGTCCATAAGAGACTGATGCGGGCGGCAATGCTAATCTCACTCGTGCATTCGCAGATTCTCAAGAGGTTCTTCAAGGTGATTATCCGCTACCACCGCGTCGTCGGCGACAACTTGGACTTTGCGGTGGCGCTTGTAAAGTGCTTGACGTCGATCCTGTCGCTCGGCTACGGGTTTGACGCGGCCCAGATTCTGAGCAAAATGACGTCGATCGACCTCAAGAGCCATCAGCGACGAAAGAATCTCACGAGCGCGATCGCGGGCAAGATCAGCAGTCTGGCGCAATCGTATCTGCAGCGAGACTGGTCTCGAGGGGATGTCAAGTTCGTGTACAAAACCGCGCACCTCGAGGTGTTCCTCCACAGCTACCTGCGCCACAGCGCCGTCGTGCTGGACAGCATCCAGACGCTCGCGCTCGATGGCTTCTTGGAAGTGCTCGAGCACAATGGTAAGCGCGTGGACGCATATCCGACGCTCGACAAGAAGACCGTCGGCGTGTACCATCGCGTGATGATCACCACACTTGTGGCAGTGACGTCGCGACTCGACATCCTTGGAGGCACCGCCGGCAGCAGTGCAAGTGACGTCAAGTTTGTGTTCAACTACCTCACACAGGCGGTGCTTCTTTTTAAGCTGCTTGTGTGCATGACTAAGAGCTTCCAGAAGTCGGTGATCGTGGCGTCCGTGCTCAAAGTCGGGCGAAAATTCATCGAGATGATCCTCAAGGTCATGCCGTTCTTCCAGGAGCAGTTCCTGCAGCACAGCGAGCGGGTCATGCGGCTCATCAGCGAGCTCCAGGTGGCCACGCGGCGGATGCAGGTGCTGTGCGCGCACGGGAAGCTGATCAAGGACCAGTCGGCTGCATCGCAGGTGCCGATGGTCAAGAAGCTGCTGGAGAAGCTGATCTACCGCAGCGAAGAGCTCGCGAGCGCGAATGGCGTGCTCGATGCCTACACGACGGGAGTGCTGAAAAACCGGCGCATTGACGGCACAACGATCTCAAAGGCTGAGTTGGAAGCCGTAAGCGAGAGCGAAGAGGAGGATGAGGAGGAGGAGCAGGAGGAAGAGGAAGAGGAGGAGCAGGAGAGGAGTGACGCGGAGAGAGAAGAGGGAGGCGGCAGGGAAGACGACGGAGAGGAGGAAAAGAGCGAGACAGAGGAAGCAGAAGCAGAGGCGTTGTCTCGCGCCGCGAAGCGAAGAGCGCGGTAGTCACCCCGACTCATTCGATAAGGTCCGTTTGGACCCTTCGCTATAAAAAGCAAAGCCCTGGGTCCGCGTGCTTGTGGCGCTTGTTGCTGCGTGCTCGTTGCGTCCCACGTGCAGTTCGTGGTGTAGCTATTCTTCGTTGCATTTCGCTCGCTACGTGAGGGTTATCACACGCAGACAACGTTCCGCAGCATAAGCGATGAAGAGCATCCTCGCTACGAGGGCCAGCAGCGGTGGCAGCAACCGCCGAATGTCGATCTCGTCCTCGTCGAGCTCGATGATAGGCGCGGCGACTAGAGACGAGCTGGCGATAGCATCGATCGCAAAAGAGCCTGCAGTGCACAACGGGAAGATGCGGGCGTTGAGTTCGAACCCACAAGCATCGAACTCCCGAAACACGCTCGAGCTGCGCGACATTGCGTTCTCTGTCGGTGCGCGAGGTGTTCGCGTCGTGGCGGAGCTGGGGCAAGATGTCGTGCACGAAGCACCGTACGAGGACATGAAAGAGATCGTGTGGAACCACAGCGACAAGTCGGTGCAGTTCGCGATGTTTGACGGCCAGATGTCTCCGACGTTCTTCTTCCGGAGTCTCACCTTGGTGAGTGTTTTGGTCGCGCACGATTCGGTCCTGGACATGTAGCCGCAATACCCTCCATTTGCGTCGCGGTGGGACACTCACTCGTGCGACTTTGGTTCTACTGAGTCAGGTGGAAGCGCAGATCGGCCGCGCCATCCAGAACCCAGAGTTGCGCAGCCGCCCCGAGCATGTCTTTATGGGCGTGCTCGCAGGCAGGACGCTTCCGTCACCGATCCAGCAGCGGCGGTCGTCGAGCAGCTTGCTGCGCGTCGACTCTCAGCTTGCTACTTTATCCGCATCGAAGCGGCGTGAACTCCTTCAGCAGGAACGACCAGCACGCAATGCAGTGAGTCGTGAACGACTCGCCATCGAGTACTTTCGAAGCGGCCACTTGACGTTTGCGTGCTCGATCAACAGCGATCTGCGAGGTCTCAAGCTGGATCTGCACTACATCTCGGTGTTCCCGTCTCCCGACTGCTACGACCGCAGCGCGTGCTTGTTCTCGTACCTGTACGAGCACGTTGACACTTGCGAGGCAGTCGGCACTAGGCTGGAGCTGCGCTTCCGACGATCAGTCACGAAGCAGCCGACACTCATCGCCTTGCAGAGTCTCGATGTGCACTACATTCGAGAGGCGATCTGGTATCTTCAGCACGGGATGTACCTTGACGTGTACCTCCGAGGTCGAATTGCCGCGAGCTTTGCTGCAAGTTTCTCGAACAAGGAGGAGCAGAATTCGCCGTCGGCACCGCCAGCTCCCAGACGAGGTCCACTGGCGTACTTTGAGGATGCGAACATGATTCAGCAGCGGATTGAGACGCGGTGTCGTGTGATGGGATGCCAGCAACATGCTGAGGTGACCGGCTCTGTGCACGAGAGCAACGTTTCCACATCAAGCATGCTGGGTCAGAACACACTCAACCACACCAGTCGTGGACTCTCCACTACACGACCGGAGTACGCTGGCCGCCTGTGCGACGAACACATCGCGTCATTGACCCTCACACGATCACCATCGAAGCGCGGAGCGTTTTTCCCTCGAGAAAAGTCCAAGTCAGCGCTCACGCTGGCGCTCTCACCGCACTACATGCGCATGCTCAAGTATCAGAGCCCGTTGCTGAAGAAGAGCGGAGCGAAGAAGACTTTGCTTGCCAAGTCGTGGAATCTCAAGTTCGTCGCAGTGTTCGAGACCCCAGTTGGCGGGTTCTTGTGCTACTACGACAAGCTCGCGCACTGCCCAGGGATCGCAGAGAATCCGAGAGAACGACGAGTGATCGATCTGAGCAGCGTCATTTGCATCCGTCCCGAA